>BOPN01005241.1:42500-52500 GCA_017312705.2 Penaeus japonicus
CTCTCTCTCTCTCTCTCTCTCTCTCTCTCTCTCTCTCTCTCTCTCTCTCTCTCTCTCTCTCTCTCCCTCTCTCTCTCTCTCTCTCTCTCTCTCTCTCTCTCTCTCTCTCTCTCTCTCTCTCTCTCTCTCTCTCTCTCTCTCTCTCTCTCTCTCTCTCTCTCTCTCTCTCTCTCTCTCTCTCTCTCTCTCTCTCTCTCTCTCTCTCTCTCTCTCTCTCTCTCTCTCTCTCTCTCTTTCTCTCTCTCTTTCTCTCCTTTTCAACTCTGTCTGTACGTTAGAGATGCCAAGACACGGGAAGCTGGCACTCGCCGTATCCAAAGTCCCCCCCCCCCCCCCCCATCAGAATGCGCGATGCTGACATGCAAGCGATTGCGTAAACCCGCGTGCGTGAGGTAGCCTCGGCGAAGCGTAGACTCGGCGCTCGAAAGTAGGCTAGTAGTGGTTTGTAGTTTAGCCCTAATTCTGTTGCGGTCTCGGGATCGCCTCGTACGGCTTTTCCCTGCGCACGCGGAAACTCGGGTACTAAATATAGCCTTTTGCGGAATTCCCACGCCGGTGCTGGGGAGCTCGGGTCGGAAGAGCAGGAGGTCCTTCTTGGTTCGTATCCTAGGACGCCAAGTAAACTCAGCCCTTCTACATTTTCCCCTCGTTTCTACTTTCTCCTTTGCCGCGGCAGAGAATTCTCTAAAATTAGTCAATCAATCCTCTTTCTACTCTCTTTTCACCTCTTTCTCTCTCTCTCTCTGTTTATCTATCTTTCTATCTATCTCGTCTTCTGTGTCCTCTCTCCTTTCCCACCTATCTCCACCCCACCCCTCTGAAATCCATCTGACGAAACCGATCAAATGAGGGAAATGCAGATCAGCGAATCTCGCAAGGGCTCGTGTGCCGAGTTACGCAGACTCCCGTGTGACCGCGCCAGCAGGTTCATCTCGCCGTTAACGGCCGCCTTGCCTCTTCGGTTGCGGTGTGTAGCGCGTTTGGTCACCGTGATGCCGCAAGGGGCCGTGTGATCTTGAATTATTAATCTTGTAAGACGGGGGTGGACAGACTGGACGCCTCGTGCGTGTTGCTACATGAGTGCCGCTTCGATGAGATGCCATTGTGACATGTTACAAGGTGTGGGTTCGAATGCGCGCCTCTTGATTTGCGCTGTAATGGGGTTAGCTTTGTCTCTGACTTTGTCTTGGGCTTCGTTTCTCCCCCCCCCCCTCTCTCTCTCTCTCTCTCTCTCTCTCTCTCTCTCTCTCTCTCTCTCTCTCTCTCTCTCTCTCTCTCTCTCTCTCTCCCTCTCTCTCTCTCTCCCTCTCCCTCTCCCTCTCCCTCTCCCTCCCACTCCCTCCCCCCCTCCCTCCCCCCCTCTCTCTCTCTCTCTCTCCCTCCCTCCCTCCCTCCCTCTCTCCCACTCCCTCCCTCCCTCCCTCCCTCCCTCTCCCTCTCTCTTTCTATCTCTCCCTCCCTCTCCCTCTCATATCCTCCTTCCTCCTTCATTATGGCGCCTACAACAGACCACACAGCGTTTACCCGAACTTCGAAGCCGGTCACTACAGCCGCCAGCCTCTTTTCGCCCTCTTAACCGGATGTGGCGACATGCAAATTAAGCAGGGTAGTGTTTCTGCATGACTGGACGATCGTGAGCAGCAGTCAAAGTCTCTCTCTCTCTCTCTCTCTCTCTCTCTCTCTCGTTAATTTAGTTGGTGTCATAATTGCGGTTATTAGTATTACTATGAATATGAGTACTGCTAGTATCATTAGTAGTAGTACTTTTATTATTATTATCATCCTTATTTTTATTATTACTACTATTAATACTAGTAGTAGTAGTAGTAGTAATACTATTATTATTACCATTACTATTATTGCTCTTGTTATTCCTCCTTTTTGCCATTTTATCAAGGCCTCTCCATTCCGGCCACGACGGCCATTTCACCCATCACATCACTCTTGCCTTCGGGATGGAAAGCGGAGACGTGTTCGAACATGTTTGAGAAACGTTTGGAACCTGTCTTTAATTAGACTTTTATAAGAGATGTGGTTAATTGCCTTCTTTTTATTTAGGTTCATGTCACGACCCAAGATCTGTCCTCGTCGCGTCACGCCTGTCTGGTTTGGGGGAGGAAATGGTGGGGGGAGGAAGGGTGAGAAGGAGAGAGAGAGGTCACGGTAGGTCACACTAAGAAGGGATCCCCGTCTCGGGATTACACGTGAGGTCAGGGCACGAGGCCACGAAAGGACGGAGGTGATTGCGATTTTTTGTATCCAGTCTTTCAGGCAGCGCGCGGGAGAGGGAGAGAGAGGGAGAGAAAGTCCGAGAGTTTGATTATCATCGACTTAAAAGGAAATGTCATTTTTGGTTTATGCGATCTGAACAGAGAAATAGAATAAGCCATTCGGGGTTATGGGGCTATGGCTCAGAAACGGAACTTCGACTTGGTACTATATTTATGAAGGCAGTCTTTGGCTTTTTGGTAGTCGCACTATTATAAAGCTTTTCTCGTTTGAATGTACCATGGCGCTTGGCCATGGATTTGCATGAAGTTGGGGATAGGTAGCGTTGCAGAACGGAAATGCTTATATCGTGTGTGCGTGCGTCAATCTGTTTTCTTTTGGGCTTCGGTCTTGCAAGCATATATGTCTGGCAGCCAGTTGACAAGGTGAATGCAAAGGCAACTAAGTACGAGGCAAGGTGGACGGGATGGTGCGGTTGCGGGCTGCGAGGTTAATGTCACATCGAATATTGCACCGTAATGCCGGCACCGCTGAAATGGAGCAAGGAGAGAAATTGAAAGATAGAGAACGAAAGACAGAGAGAGAGAGAGAGAGAGACAGAGACAGAGACAGAGACAGAGAGAGAGAGAGAGAGAGAGACAGAGAGAGAGAGAGGGTGGGGAAACGTCATGGGAGCGAGGAGGGGGACGGGGAGAGGGAGGAGGGTGATGTAATGCGTGAGAAGGAAATTGATTTGCTGTTATTGCGGTCTGGACGATGACTGTTGGTATTTGTTTTTGTTCTTATTTTTAGGTCTTTTTATGGCCCAGGTGGCCAAGGTAAGGCGGAAAATTGATTAGATGAAAAGGACACACGGAATGCTGCTGCGGTTGCTTTTCAAGGTATACATTTATATATTTATACATTTAACTACAGCCTGCAGGTTACAAGGTTATGCCAGTCAAGGCTATATCGATTTTTTAATGTAGGAAGTCATTAGGTTTTGAAAGGATATTTTTGAAAAAGATAAACTGAACGAAGTGTTCCATCACAGTAACATCACAGCAACACCATGTGCGTAATACCAGATGCTCCATGGTGGTCGGATCACAACAAGCAACATTATTATTTTCTTTCGTCTTTTTACCCCCCTTCTCCCTCCATCACAAACAAACAAAAAATCCTAAAGATGCTGCATCATTTTCCTACCACGGACTGGAATGCCGAGTTGTTGACCAGGGAAGTTGCTATGCATGATTCTCAATTCGACTTTCATTTTCCTTTGCTGTTGCGGGTTTTCTAAAAGGGACGTGTATTGCCCGCAGAGTTTAGAGACGCTCATGAATACTGAAGAGGAAGTCAATATTTTAGATATTTGCGTTACCATTTTGCTTCATAAAACTAGATTCAGATTGAAAAAGAGAATAGAGTAATAATAAGGTGGCGTGTTTATCCAAGAAGGGACGCAACACCATGATCCGTTGCAGTCACCAGTTGAAGGATTTCGAGACAGCTTGCAGGCGCGTTGCTGTCAGAAAGTTCCCAGCGAATTCAATTTGTCAAGAGTGACAGGATCCGATGTCAAATTTCCTTCTGGAGCCACCGGGAGCCGGCCATCGAAGCGTGAGCCATTACGGCAAGCCACAGGACGGAGATCGGCGGTACCGTAAATATGGGCAGAAGAGGCGCTCTCCACGCTGGTCGTTTTGGACGTTCGGATTTTTAGGTTTTCTGTATATTTCGGAGATCGAAGGAGGAGGGAAAGAGCGAGATAAATTGAAGAACGAGAGAAATAGGGAAAATGAAGAAAGGGAGAGGAAGAGATCCTGAGGAATGAAAGCATGTTGCGAGCGTGCGGTAGTTGGACGTGTGTCCCAATCGTACTTTTTCGGTTGCGAAAGCAGTTAGAATAGCATTTCCTTATGACACGGCGATTCCACGGGATATAATTTGCAGAACTTTTTATTGTGTAAACTTTCTCGGAGAGGAAGTAGGTGTAATATTGATAATGCACTCACGTTCGTTGCACAAGGACGAAACTTCGGTTGGTATTCACTGACAAGCCTTTGCCGGAGCACGATAAGAGGTGATTGCTGATTGTTATTGCAAATGTTATTATGCACAATATAGCCATGTCGTCTTCACACACACGCTCATGCGCACACGCTCTTTCTCTCTCTCTCTCTCTCTCTCTCTCTCTCTCTCTCTCTCTCTCTCTCTCTCTCTCTCTCTCTCTCTCTCTCTCTCTCTCTTTCTCCCCCTCCCCCCTCCCCCTCTCTTTCCTTTGTCTCCCATTCACACGCTCTTCGCCACCTTGTTGATTTCCCTCCTCTGCAACTCCTGGATTTCAGCTGGTTCTTTCCCCCTCATAGCAAGTCACCGACACCACCTGCGCCTTGCCTTCACCTTCGGCGTCGCACCATCTGTTTCACCCGGCAGGAGGCGTCCTTCACCCCCCCCCCCTCCATCCTTATAGGTCATCCACAAGTAGGTCACCAAGACGTAAAAACCGTGACTTGAGGATGCGGGCGGGTGGGCGTGCAGGAGAGGGAAGTCACGGTTAATGGGCAGCGTGTTGGCACGGACGTTCACGCCCATCCCTTTGTTCCGGGGCGCGGGCGGGTGGGCAAGTGCTCGAGTGTGTGTGTTGTGTGTGTGTGTGTGTGTGTGTGTGTGTGTGTGTGTGTGTGTGTGTGTGTGTGTGTGTATGTTTATGTATGTATGTGTTTTTATGTATATGAGTGAGTGTTTAATTTTGTACGTATGTATGCATATGTTTTTATGTGTAATTCTGTACGGGCGTGTAAGCAAAGGGAGAGAGGGAAAGAAGGAGATTGGATGAGTGGCTAAGCGGGTGGGAGGTAGGAGTGCAGTACCGCTCTCCCCCGCCTCGTTTGACCTGTGATCTCTGCCTGGATTGCGTATGTGACAAGCGAGACGGAACGGAAGGTCCCGTAGTTCTCTGTCTGGGTGTTCAGACTCCTCACTCTCCGCGCGAGCTTCCGAAATCCTTCGCCGTGTGGGTAGGAGGAGGCTGCAGCAGTCCGAGCCCCTTGTAAAACCCCGAGCCGCACTAAAAAGGCATTAATAAGACGTTCGAAAAGGGGTCTTTCGTGTCTTGCGAGGGAAATCAGGTAGGTCAGCATCTTTGTCATGCAGATGGAATTTTGGTTGCATGACAGCTGTTCTTAAGACATTGGCAAAGGCGTAGTTGCAACGCGTGGGAATCTGAATGTGAATGTCTGCAACTAGCGTGCGGACTTCGTAGTACTTGAAGTTCTAATAAAAGGGATATGAGAATTAGGGAAAAGATCAGGCAGTTTAGATGCTTTATCACCGTTATTGAAGGTAAAAGGCAAGAAGTCATTTACAAAACACAAGACAGAGCCTTCGGATGCCTTAACGTCTCCGGCGAGAGCCCAGTCAGTGTCAGTAACATGATATTCACGCACATATGCAGCGTAAAATGTTGATCACATTCAATGATGGTCTCTCTCACGTCGATCCGCCGTCTATAGTTGTTTTAATGGCTTGTCGAAGCGGTGTCTGGTTTATTCTTCTGTCTCCACTTAGCTTGTTTTATGGGATGCTGATGCCCACAGACGGCCCCTGCGCGTGTGCGCTTATTAAGTGGTTGTGCTTGCGGACAAGTGCGGGGAAGATGTATGAGCGTGCATGCTTGTAGGTACGTGTTTATGTTCGTGTTTCTGTATATTTATGAGGTGCATTTGTATTTGCAAGCGATATGTGTACTTGTATGTGTGAGTACATTAATAATATATACAATGTGTGTGCGTGTGCGTGTGTGTGTGCGTGCACGTACATAGGCGCGCAAGATTAGTTATATATTTACACTATTTTATTTATGTAAATAGAAACGTCACATTGTGTCTATGGTGTGGAGTACCCGAAGCGTTCTGTCAAGAGATGGAAATCATCAATAAAGCCGTAACTAAACAAACGCCTCTGACGCACTCAATTAATGAGCAAACATACACAAAAAAACGTTTATTTATAGCTCGTGTTCCGTGCAAGCGTTGAGTGTTTTAAAGGACTCTTCTTCACGTGATTCTCCTCCATAACTCGACCCGGAACGAAGAACACCGAAGGAACAAAGAGGCAAAGTCTCAATTAAAACGTTTCAAAATAATAATGAGCCTCCTGCAAACCTCCCCCCCCCCTCTCACCCCTTCGACTCATTGTTAATATGTTATCGGTCGTTACAATGGATGCTCTGGCATGTTTAAGGTGTACAAAGAACTCTTGGGTACAGATCCCCTTACAAGGCATGGGACAAGGAGCACACCTCTTCCCCCTCCCCGCTCCCCACTCCCCACTCCCCACTCCCCACTCCCCACTCCCCACTCCCCACTCCCCACTCCCCAAAGCGCGCGCACGCAGGAGAGAGAGGGAGACGAAATTATGAAGTTGATTATATATTGATGATTCCAAGTGCCACAGTCAATAGAAAATTCGTTTATCAATTGACCCTTTAGTATCTTTTAAATTTTTCATGTTCATTATTTTGTTATGTACAGTATTATTTTTTTGTTCTATACGTGTAAGGTCGTGTGTACCTTACTTTATTGGCGTTGGTATCCCGTTCTGGTACCTGCGCTGAGGAGGACGAGGACCCAACTACTGGTTATGTGTGGTATTCGGGTCGTTAAGGATAATTACGACTGAACACACGCACGGCAAAAAGAAGCTAGATTGAACGCCAACTCCGCCTACAAGCAAGCCACTAACCGCCCCACTGCAATTTTCTCTCTCCCTCTCCCTCTCCCTCTCCCTCTTCCTCTTCCTCTTCCTCTTCCTCTCCCCCTCTCTCTCTCTCTCTGTACATGTACATGTACATGTACGTGTGTTTGTGTGTGTGTGTGAGGGTGAGTTTGAGTGTGAGTGTGTGAGTGTATGAGAGAGAGAGAGAGATGTATAGACATCTTATAATGGTAAGAGGGGGAGGATGGCCTGGCCATCCCCAAGCCTACGGACAGCCTACGTATCTGCCTCGTATAGGCGTCCTGTGCATAGTTCTGCGCGCATCCTGCATCTCCCGGTGCGTAGAGAGCCTGAGGGAGGGAGGAGCAAGACCCAGAGGGCCTCATTGCCACAGGCACCGTTACCCGCGCCCCCCGGCCTGACACTCCCGCGCTGCAAAAACCTCTATCTTCTTTTCCGCTGTTTCTCCTCGCATCTTCTGCTTTTCTCTTCTCTTCTGTGTTCACGTATCTAATTTCCCTCTTCGTCTGAAATGAAGGACGAAAGTAAGGATTTTCATGACGATTTTGCCGATGAGAGAGGACGGAAGATGAATTGAAAACGAAGGACTGAATTTTGACGTCACCTCTCGCGTCTCCCTCCTTCCCCTCTCTTTACATTTACTTCCTCTCCCTTCTTTTCTACCCAGAGAGGGAAGAAAGTCATGTCAGATAAGACATTTGATTTTAGACGTTGGCTCGAGTGAATGATATGGGCGGGAGGGCGCAAGGGTTTTGGTAGCAAGGTAGCGTGACAGGTTAAAGGGCGGCGGGAATGAGAGAGAGACAGAGAGAGAAAGAGAGAGAGAGAGAGAGAGAGAGAGAGAGAGAGAGAGAGAGAGAGAGAGAGAGAGAGAGAGAGAGAGAGAGAGAGAGATTCTAAGACTGAGACTGAGGCTGGAACTAAAAGTAGAAAAGATAGGATAAACACAAAAAAAACATGGGGTGCATTACGCCATAGTTATCACGTCGTTCAGCCGGTAATCCAAGTCCCGTTTTGTATCTCCGTGACGAGTACTTCTATCTAATTGGGGCTGACGGTTGTTATTCATGTCTTTTTGCTTTTCATTGTTGCAATCACTATTATTGATTTTTTTGCCTTTGTTTTTGTTATGAGTTCCGTTACCGCTTTGCTCTTTACATCAGTCGATTATCATTGTCTTGTTTTTATGTTGCGAGTTGCATTGTATGTTTGTGATTGTAAACGATTTTATTATATTCGTGGCGATGGCATGTTGTTAGTTGAGTTGCTAATGTTACAATGTTATCGCCAAGATGATATGGCTTTGGATGTCTTTATTGGTTTTCCAAATGGTATTGATAGATAACGGGGTTTGAGTTCTCTCCCTCTGTCTCTCCCTTTTTTTCTATTTCTCTTTGTTGACTCGAGCTAGCAGTTTTACTCCCCCCCCCCCCCCTCTCTCTCTCTCTGCTATCTTATGACATTTATCCCTTTTCGACTTTTCTTGTCTCTTACTTTCACACCTGTTTTACCACTTGCTTTGCATTTCTTCTTTGTGCACTTATTAGGTCAGGCGGAGATAACACGAATTGATATCCGCTGCCTTGACCTGTTTAATTAGAGTTTGTGAGAGTGACCCCTTAACGCTTGCTGTTTCCCTCGTTTTCTTCGATTTGGGTTGCGGCCTCTTTCCCTCTTTCCATAGCCATTTTCGTCAATAATCATATTGTCTTCGTCATCAGTATTGATATCGCTATAATCAACAACAAAACAAATACTAACATGAACATGAAGATCAACATCTTCCCCAGTGACGTTAACATCATCATTATCACCGCCAGTATGTCCACGCCATTGCTGTGCCCGTCCGTCATGATGCGAATTAAAGAGTTATGCTTTTGACATCCCAATAATCTTTATGTATTGTTTTTGTTCCTGATGAGAGGGTAGGGAATCGTCTCTCATTTGCATAATAGAAGGAGGATGTCTCATTCGTGCTTTTAGCGGTTTGTGGGCCCTCGGTGTTTATTCATACGGTGCTGTATTTCATGGCGAACGAACTGCAGGGTAATTTTATTTTGGCTTGCACTCTCGCACTCGCTTCTGCTGCATTTTCTTTCGAGCTTTTGGTTCTCCTCTTCTCGTTTATTCTTCTCTCTTTCCATTTGGTCATGATTCTTTTTTTCTTTTTTACATTTTCACTCCTCCGTGTCGGTGTCCCTTTCTCTTCCTTCTTTCGATGCCTTACTCCTAGGATCTCTCTCTCTCCCTCTCTCTCCCCCTTCCTCGCTCCCTCCCTCCTAGACTCCTTCCCTTTCCCTCCTCTTTCCCTCCCTCCTAAACTCCTTCCTTTTCCCTCCTTCTCTTTCCCTACTTTCCTAACCCCCTGTCTCCCACTTTATATTTTCCTCCTCCTCCTCCTCCTCCTCCTCCTCCCACCCCACTTCCTCTCTCCAAGACGAGCTGGAGAGTCCTCCGCCGCCTTCTTCGCCGAGGCGCCCCGTCGTGGGTCGTGTGTCGTGTTCGCGACGCCCCGCCCGTGTGTGTGGTCCTTTAGAGGAAGTCCGTCTTGGCCTTTGTGGGTGGGGTGGGGATGTAGAGGGGTTGAAGGGGAAGGAGAAACGTAAACCTGTCGGGGAGTATACTTCCATAAGTTGACATACGCACGCACGCATTCGAGCAAAATCGGGGACGCAGGGTTCAAAGAATATAATATGGGCATTAAACGCACACTCGCCAGTGCACTAATACATACCCAACCAGGCACACACGCACACAGCACAAACAATGGATGAGCAGAGAGCGAGGAAAAGGCGGGAAGGGAGAGTTAGACGAGGTTTAGAGAGAGCTTAGCTAATTGAATATGTATTGGCCCATTTGTAATTGAAGTCCCACATGAGCATTTGCAGGTCGACTTCTTAATAGCAGGGGAGGCATCTTGCAAGTCTCCGCTGGCTGCCGTCGCGAAAGTAAAACAATTTGTAACTTGTTAGTTGTTGTGTTTGAGTTTTTTTCTATCTTATGAGCTTCTTTCTAAAATGGTATTTTTTTATTTTCTCTTTTTTCTTGA
>BOPN01005241.1:57500-77500 GCA_017312705.2 Penaeus japonicus
AAAACAATTGTGTACTCATTCACAAACACACATATTTTTTCTCTCTCTCCCTTTCCCTCTCCCTCTTTCCCTCTCTCCCTCTTTTCCTCTCTCCCTCTCTCCCTCTTTCCCTCTCTCCCTCTCTCCCTCTCTCCCTCTCTCCCTCTCTCTCCTTCTCACCCTCTCACCCGCTCTCTCATAACACACCTACAAACCCAACCCATCCACCTCCCCCTTCCCATACCCATACCCATACCCATACCCCATACCCCATTACGACACAAATCACACACTGCTATAGTTTTAATTTTTTGCATACCCCATAATCCCTCCGCCCACTTTCCCCTTCTTGTGGGCATCGGCTAGACTCGATAAGGGGTGCGGTGGGCGTGTGGGCGTGTGGGCGGCGGCTTGGCACGGCGGGACACTCAGGCGCCTTCGGTAGAGAGAAGGAGAGAGAGGTTGCGCCTTCAGATGGGTGCTTGAAGTCCTTACGAGACGGGGGAAGGATGGGAGGGTGGAGGTCATAGTTTTTGTTTTTCCATTTGTTTTACTTGTATTTTGTCAGCTTTGTTTTTGAATGTATGTATTGGTTTCTTTCACTTTGATTTTTTTTATCTTGTTTTGTTTTGTGGCGAGTTTGTGTTCGGTTGCTTGCTTTGTCTCGTGTCTTTAATTACTTTTTTTAAGTCTTGAATGAAGCGCGACTAATGGCTATTGTTAGGGTAATAATAGCAAGATTGCGTTTATTATGATGGTGAAAACAATGGCCATTACTTTGATGATGATGATGATGGTGGTGGTGACCATTATGTGATGAAGAGAGAAAGCAGTGTCTACAAATCAATAATCTTTTCAACAGATGTTTCAAATTTCATCGAAGGTTTGTGGTGAGTGTGTGAGTGAGTGAGGAGTAGTTGAAAACTAACTGTTGGAATGAGTGTGTGTGAGTGTGAGGACTGAGAACTCCATGAATGAGTGAGCGAATGGCTGGGGTCGTGACGAGCTGTCCCGGCAGTGACCCCCGCAGGATCTTCGCGACGGAGTCCCCAGCTCGAGGGTGACAGCAAGTGCCCGTAAATCTCCCCGTGGGATCCCCAGGACCACCACAACTTGCACATAAACCGTTGGCGTTGCCGGTAAACCACGCCCGTATGCTCCCCGTGCGATCTCTTGCCCCGTGAGCCCTCTCGGCGCCCTGTCCCAGGAGGATTTCTTGGACTTGTCTTTATGTGGCCTTTCTTTGCCCTTCATTTTGTTTTGCTTCTTTAGGCACTTTTTCCTTTCTGTTTTCTTGTCTCTTCTCAATTTTATATTATTTGCACTTGCATTTTTTTATTTTCCTGCTTAATTGTTTTCTTTGGAATTCGAGAAGAGGTTAAATGTAAGGGTAGACTTGTGAAGAAAAATATCGAAAGACGCTTGAACTTTTGATGCACGTTGTCTCTGCAGTTGATTTTTAAATTCTATTTTATGCGCATTATATTCAAACACATGCCGTTTACTCTAGCAAATGCTTCTTACTCAAAGAAAAGAAACGAGACCCTGTCGAGAGCGGTCATCGTGGAAGGTAATTTACAAGCAATTCATTTCGTACGATTAGTGACAAGCCTCCCTCAAGGTAATTACCCAAGAGAAATGCGGGTCTTGAAGCTGGCCGTAATTATGGTCAAGAACATAAAAGTCGGCCGTTATTATGAGAGACTCCTAAGTACAGGTGATGTCCGAGGAGGTCGTAACTCGTTTTGGAAGAAAGGGAAGGACGACTTTTGCGGGGTGGAGGGGAGGAGGGGAGAGGAAAGGAAAGGGGAGGGGAGGGACGGCCGAGAGTCGAGGGAGGGAATATGATGGAGGGAAAGAGGGAGGGAAGGTAGGAGTTAATTAAATTAAGGGAAAGGACGTCCTTGTGGGAGAAAGAGATGGGGAGGGAGAGGGGGAAAAATGGGAGGAGGGGAAAAATGGGAGGAGGGGGGGAAGGAGGGAAAGGGGGAAGGGGAGGAAGGCTAGCTCGAAAGAAGGAATAGAACGAGACCCTTAAAAGAGAAAGGGAAAAAAGAGAAGATAAAGGGGAAAAGGGTACAAGTAGAGGGGGGTTGAGCTAGACATAACCCCCACCTCCGCCCCCACCCCCACCCTTCCCCCTTGGTAGGCACTTGACGGCGCTTGCTCGGCGCTCGTGGTCGGTCTTGCGCTCGCGTTTGCCTTTGTGGTGGGCCTTTGTGTCTTCGTGTTACAAGTGGGTCAGTAGGTGTTGTGTGAGAGGGGAAGGGGGGAGGGGGAGGCAAAGGGAGAGGGGTATGATGTATTATCATGTGTATGTGTTTGTTTGCTCGTTTGTTTGGATGGTTGTTTGCATTTCCTTTGTATGAGTGTACGAGTATGTTTTACTGTGTAAAGCCATCCATTATCCTACAAGACCCGTCTCGCAACTCCCGTTCGACTCCGTGATAATCTTTCGCCCTTGTCTTGTAGCGGCGCACCTATCAAGATGCTCCTTCGTCGTTTGTCGATCGCTATCTCGAAGGAAGACGCCCTCGACGGCGGCCCCTCCGTCCCGGCGAGTGACTTCTCGCTCGCTATCTCGGGCGCTCACAACGGCTCTAATTGGAGCATTTCACACCGCGTCGACTCCGGTACTCGAACTCTGAAAGGAGGAACGGAGCATGAGAGAAAATGCCTGTGTGCCATGTGTCACGTGTCAGAAGAGCGTGTCGGGGCAAAGGAATAAAGTAACACGAGAGAGAGAAAGCTTGTTCTTGGTTCGTGTGGCTCACGCGGCCCCTCCAGCGCCATCTGTGCGCCATTGTCCGAAGAGTGGACGCCATTGTGAATGCCATTGTCCTCGCTGATATGACAAGCACACTCGTCGCCCGTTTAAAGACCCGCTCGAGAGAGCTTTAGGGCTGAAGGGTGAAATGGCGGGTGATTTCCCCGGGGAAGAGCTCTATCTTGCTTCTTCTCTCTTCTCTTTCTCTCTCTCTCCTCGCCGGCACCACCTCCTTGGATTTGGATTGTTTACCTGGCCACTTTCACCCTCCATATATGCGCTTGCCTTTCTGCTCTGTTGAACCACATTATTTGCACAATAAGACTCAAATCACGAGCGTTGCCCGAGAAGGACCGAAGGTTGCGCTTACAATTCGCCTTCCGAAGGGCTCAGGCAGATTGAGTTTCCGATCTATTGTAATTCGCATTTCTTTCCATTCCTGAAGTACGAGCAAGTGCAGGCACAAACGCACACGTGCGAACGCTCAAATATATAAAGAGTCATAAGCTTCTCGAAACGTGTGTCCCGATACTTATATGTAAACATATTTGAATAACCTCACAATTCTCTCTCTTTCATTCCTTATTTCTCTCTTTCTCTCTCTCTTTTATTCCTTCTTTCTTTCTTCGTCCTTTCTTCTTTCCTTCCTTTCTTCCTTCCTTCCTACATCATTTCCTTCCTTCCTTCCTTTCCTTCCCGCTTGCTCTCCATCCTGCCTCTCTCACTCTCTCTCGCTCTCTCTCACTCTGTCTCGCTCTCTGTTTTCTCGTCTTTACTCTCTACTCTCTCATGTTCGATCTTTAGAATCCTCTCCTCGCAATTTTCTCCTGACCCCACCGCGCGGTCATGTGCTCCGATCTCTTTCTCATTCTCTTTCGCTCTCTCATAGACCTGATCATCCCTTTTAATTGCTGTCTTTTCTCTCTCCCTCCCTTCCTCCCTCCCCCTCCCACATTCCTATTTTTACCCTCCTATCGTCCCTTCCCGGCTCCTCCGTACCCTTCTTTCTCCATCCTTCCCTTCACTTCCCTCCTCTTTCCCTCTCCTCCCCTCCTCCCGCCTTTTCTCCCCTCCCATCTTCGCCTTTTCTCCCTCTTTTCCACCTCACCCTTCCCCTCCTCTCCTCTCCCTTCCCCTCCCCTCCTTCTCCCTCTCCCTCTCCTTCTTCTTCTCCTCCCTCCCTCCCTCCTCCTCTCCCTTCATATCCCCCCCTCCATCTCTCTCCCCTGACCACACTGGTCGCCCGTCGCCGGCCCTTCAAGATAAGCGTCCCGTGCCAGGCGCCCTGCTTGAGGTGCCCATCATCGTGCCAGGGCAGACCACGGCGACCTGTTCCTCATCGGGAGATATTGCAGGGAGAGAGAGAAATAAATAAGAAGAAAGAAAGAGAGAGAGAGAAAGAGAGACAGACAGAGACAGAGAAAGAGAGGGAGAGAAAGGGAAGGCGGGGGGATGGGGGGATGGGAGAGATAAGAAGTAGAACGAGGAGAAGAGGAAGAGAAAGAAAAGAAATGAAGATAAATATAAAAAAATAATTACTAAGTATAGTTGGAATTCATTTCCATCATTTTATCATATCGTTTACACCAGGAAGGATCATACCGAGTCTTTCTATATCGATGGTAAAGAAGAGTTAAAAATGTTCATATTGTATTTACGTGTATACGACACGAGAAAATTGTATGACGACTGTTAGGTATTTGTAATAGAACTTGTTACAGGCAGTATTAAAGAATAAAGCGGTAACTAAAAGGGAATTGATATATGTAAGTTGATTTTTTTAACGATTGTCTTCATGATTTCGTAATTATATATCGCGCAATGGTTCATTTACGTGTGTAATTTTCCTTGTCACTCGCTCTCTCTCTCATTCTCTCTCGGCATATATCGGGAACAGGTTAGTTGAACGTAATACCTCGTAATCTGCTGATAATACCCGGATCCAAATTAAAATACAGATGAGGCGACTCGGTAGGGCTGGCTGGTGGCGGATGTCTGCCCAGTGCACAGGTAGTGGGGGATGTTAATGACGGGGTGTTAGTCCAGCCACCACGTAGTCGTGACGGAGGAGGAGCAGAAGGAGCAGGGGAAGGAGAAGGAGAAGGAGAAGAAGAGGGAAGGAAAGAAGGGAGTGACACACTTGCAAACAAACACAAAAAACACACACACACACACACACCTGGACACATACACTCACAGGCGCGCGCGCGCGTTATATACTCATACAAATAGGGATAGATGTAGAACTTGAGAAAGAAATGGCCGGTAAAGAAAGGGAATTATCACTGGAAAGAAAGAATGAAAGGAGAGAGAGAGAGAGAGAGAGAGAGAGAGAGAGAGAGAGAGAGAGAGAGAGAGAGAGAGAGAGAGATGCTGAGGATGCTGCTACTCTCCCGGATCGTGCCTCGCTACCGTAGCCGAAGAATTACGGGCGAGGAAGCGGGGTCATTGGAGGGCATGTGTGTTTACAGAGTAATGACGGTTATTTCGCGCCGGAATTAATTGCTCGGTCTCGTAACATATTGGTGACGGTTCTCGTTAGTCAAGTGTTAAGGAATAGATTTACTGGGCTTTAAGTAGGGGTCAGGCATTGTTTAATTAATTGAATTAGTACTATATTTGTATTTTTAGGCAATAATCTCGGCTGTGGAGATTTACGATAGATAGCCCTTGTATTTAGTTCCGGATCTTGTGACAAGAAAGTATAGCATCTGGAGCAGCGTGTTGCGCATTGGGTTTCCTTCGCTAAGTCCGTGTTACGTAAGCGTTCCTGGGCGCCTTTCGTTAGTCTGTGTCGTTGTGGCGTCGTGACGTGACTCTCGTAGGCTTTGCAATGTGAATCCATTGGCATTTCGTAATCGCAGGAAGTATGTTGCGTCATCTACGGTATCCGTTGCGACGTAAACAGGGCGGGGGGGGGGGGGGCAGATTCACAGCGAGCTTGAAATTAGTGTAGGAAAAAATAAGGCTTTTTTTGTCTGTTGATATTTAATGTGAAATTACAAAACCGCTGAATTTTCGGAAATTGATAAGATACACGGGATATACACAACCTAAGGGGGGGGGGGGGATCCTGTATACGCCACTAGAAACGGATGTAGGAACTTTTTACATCCTGTTTATATTTTTAGAGATCTTTGTCTAGGTCTTTTACCCGATTATTTGAAAGCTTCCTTCGATATTGCCGTTTTTTGCGTTTTTATGCTAAAATGTGTTTAACAACATTGGCCATCGACATCAGACTGCCATTTACACTTGCAACGATTTAAAAATAATAATAATATTGAGATCTCTTGAGATCGAGGAAGAGGTAAGTTGAAGCTTTATAGATTTTATTTATTTACATAACATTCTTTATTTCATCCATCGAAATCTTATACAAAGTTATTCCAAACAATAAACAAAAATCCAAACGGACAAAATGGAGTAAACAGTCTAATTGAGTTATCCCAGGGAAAGAAATTCGTTTTCTGTGAAGCGATTCGTGGAGGGGACGGGACTTGGCCCTAGAGGGGGAGACGGAGAAGAAGTAGGATGGGGAGAGGGAGAGGGTGAAAGAGAGGGAGAGGGAGAGGATAAGAGAGAGAGAGGGAGAGGGTAAGAAAGTGAGAGGGAGAGAGGGAGAGGGTAAGAAAGTGAGAGGGAGAGGGGGAGAGGGTAAGAGAGAGAGGGAGGGGGAGAGGGAGAGGATAAGAGAGAGAGGGAGGAGGAGAGGGAGAGGGTAAGAGAGAGGAGGAGGGAAGGGAGAGGGTAAGAGAGAGAGGGAGGAGGAGAGGGAGAGGGTAAGAGAGAGAGGGAGGAGGAGAGGGAGAGGGTAAGAGAGAGAGGGAGGAGGAGAGGGAGAGGGTAAGAGAGAGAGGGAGGAGGAGAGGGAGAGGGTAAGAGAGAGAGAGAGAGGAGAGAGGAGAGGGAGAGGGTAGTAGAAAGAGAGGGAGAGAGGGTAGGAGAGAGAGAGGGAGAGGGTAGTAGAGAGGAGAGGGAGAGAGAGAGAAAGAGAGAGAGAGAGAGAGAGAGAGAGAGAGAGAGAGAGAGAGAGAGAGAGAGAGAGAGAGAGAGAGAGAAAGAGAAAGAGAAAGAGAGTGTGAGGGAGTGGGAAAGGGTAAGAGAGAGAGAGAGAGGGATTGTGAGAGTGAGAGGGAGAGGGAAATGGAGGATGAGAGGTAGAGAAAGAGAAAGAGAGAGGAAAGCCCGGAGGCCGGGAGAAAGAGAAAAAATGAGAAAGAGAAAGAGAGAGGTAGAGGGGGAATGAGGGAGGATGCAATGGGTAACGTTATCAAGTAGGGAAGTCTTATCAGAGTGAATCCCGAGTCATGTGGTGATAAGAATTATAAGATTGGTTACTGCACACCCTGATTTTCTTCGAGTGAAATGCTTTGTTTGTACTTCATGTGATTTTAAATGGATGATTAGATGAAAAAAGGATTGTATTTGTTTTGTCGTGTTGTTTGTTGTTATTGCTAATATGACTCATCACCTTCATCATTGTTGTTATTGTTTTAGTTGTTATTATTATTATTATTATTATTATTATCATTATCATCATTATTATTATCATTATCATTATTATTATTTCAAAAATTACTATTATCGTTATTATCATTATCGTAATCATTTCTCAATTGTATTACTATTATTATCATAATCACATTCTTGAGCCTATGATTAGAGTCGTTCCCGCCCCAACACTTCTCCACATCATTCAGCATCCTGACGCTTTTCGTTTTCCTCTTTCCGAAGGCTCGAAAATCACCACCCTGAGAGGCCACGACCCTGACGGCGACGCCCTGACCTTCGGCGTGAGGGGGGTCGAGGGGCGCGAGCTGCTTCGGATCGAGCCCAACGGCGCCACGGAGGCCAACGTCTACCTTCGGAAGCCGCTCGACCGGGAGGTGGGTGTTGCCGCGGCGCTACGGTTATCGCCTTTGTCTCCGCTCTTTCCCCGTCGCTCTTCCTCTGGCTCTCTGGCTCTCTTGATCTGTCGCTCAATAGAAAGAGAGAGAGAGATCGTTATATATGTATAATATATAATATATATATATATATATATATATATATATATATATATATATATATATAATATAATATATGTATGTATGTTAGTGTGTGTGTGTCTATTTATGTATTTATCTCTGTCTCCCATTCCCCGCCCTTTTTTCTTTGCTCACCGAGCCCTTCTCTCACAGATCAAGGACGAGTACACCGTCGTCCTGACGCTGACCGACGACAAGCTCGGCGACGGTCAGTTCATCACTCAGTCAATGCTCGTGCTCGTCGAGGACATCAACGACAACGAGCCCGTGTTCCGGCCGTACGAGTCGTCGCTGGCGGTGGACGAGAATGCGCCGCCGAGGGTGCTGGCGACGCTGCTGGCGACGGACCAGGACGAGGGGCCCTTCGGACAGGTGCGTCTGGGTCCAGTAAAGGATTGTTATTGCTACTACTACTACTACCACTACTACTAGTAGTAGTAGTATTAGATGTAGTAGTAACAGTTATAGTATTACTAGTTGTAGTATTAATTATAGCAAAGTATGGTAGTATATCAACAGTAGCAGCTGTACTTGTAATACAAGTCCTGACAGATAAGAACAACAAGCAAGCAGTGATATAGTTGCATGGACAAAGAGTCGCCCGTCGTTTGCGCTTCTCCGATCTGCTTTGCTGTGCCTGGGACCACGGCCATTGAGCCATATGACCACCCCCTGGAAAGAACATGACTCAACGATCGCAGAGAGAAAGCGACTCAATGCGTGAATGCAGGGCGAAGTCTGATGCAATAGGCATGGTTATGTCAAGTTATAAAGGTTGGCGTAGGCATGGTTGTGTAGGAAGGATTTGGGACCATTTCTTAAGTAAAAGTGTACATACGTTTAGTGATTTTGCTGTTGTTCGCGGCTGTGATGATTCGCAAGATCTTGTCTAATAAATGAATGACATTGATTTTGAAATGATAATCTGTTCCGCTTCCCCGCAGGTGATCTACCGACTGGACGCGGACTCGGAGAGCGACGCCGAGAAATTCACGGTCAACACGGTGGACGGCAAGGGCGTCCTGAGGCTCGTCGGGGACCTCGACTACGAGAGGAAGTCGCTCTATCAGCTGAGGGTGAGGCGGACAGGGGAATCCCCGCATGCCGTCGTTGGTCGCTTTCGTCAACATGGCCACTCGTCTCCTAGACTTTTTCTCTTTTTGCCTCGTCTGTTTCTCGGTTCAGTCCTTTTTTGGGCCCGAGTCTCTCTCTTGTCCGCTTGTTTTTTTATCTCTTTTAAGTTATATATTACTACACTTTCATTATCTCGGTCTTTCTATCAGTATTTTCTTTCTCCCTTCTCTCTCTTTCCTCCAAGACACATTCTCTCTTCATCCTAGTCTTCCCCCCTCTCTCTTTATCCCCCTCCCTCCCCCCAACATCCCTCCGTCCTTCACCCTTCTTGGAAAGAACACTTACACCCTTTTCCTGTTTCCCGGAAATTGAGTTTTGTGGTTTTGTTTTGTCGTGTTTTTTAAAGATGTCTGACCCGTTTTGCGGATGCTATGACTCACAAATCTGAAGATCTCCGATGTTGAGTACAGTGTGTATAAAGACCGAGTGGGTGTAAATGCTACTTGTCATATTTCAGTCTTCAAGTTAAACACTATGTATAGGCTCATTCCCATTCCCCCGGAACAATATGTCGGAACAAGAGTACAGTCCAGAGCTCAGGCTGTAACTGCAGCGGCACCCTTTAACTCTCGATTTCCCCGACGCGCACCAGGTGCTGGCGGTGGATCGCGCCATCAGCGGGCGCGTGAACACCGGGACGGCGGCCATCGTGGTTCGCGTGCAGGACGTGGAGGACCAGCCGCCGCAGTTCATCCAGGCGCCGCCCGTCACCCGCATCCCCGAGGACATCCCAGTCAACTCCGGGGTCCTCGAAGGTGAGGTTTCTTGGGACGTGGTTCTATTGTTTGTGCGGAGGAATTGAGAAACTTGGCCTCTCCGAGTTGGCGCAGTTCGGAGAAGATGAGTTATCTCATCCGTAGTTTTTTCGCAAGGGGAGAGGGGTAGGGGATGGGGGCGGGGGAGGGGGTTAAGATAGCTGTGTCCCGTGAATATTTTTCGCTTGGTGGAGATTACGGTCATAAATGGATTCAGTGAATAACAATTCTTAGAATGAACAATAAATATTCTTTGTCCTTTCCTCCTCATATCACCAGAAGGCTAAACTCATCATCCTTCATTAATCTGTTTTCAATAATCAACATACTTGGTTATACAAGAATCTCCCTCATAATACTTGACAACCTTTGTTTTCTCCCCGACCTGACCCCGGCAGTGCGCGCTGTGGACGGCGACCGAGGCATCAACAACCGCATCACCTACTCCATCCTGGACGGCGACAAGGGCCTCTTCGAGCTGGACCGGGACTCGGGCGTGCTCTACGTCAAGAGGCCGCTGGACCGGGAGAGCCCGCTGTCCAACAACGGCGCTTTCATCATCAAGATCCAGGTAAGGCGAGGGCAGGGGATTGTTGCAGGGAGGGGGATGTAAGAATGGAGAATCTGGAAGACGCGAAAAAGTGCGTCATCTATTTCAGTCAACGTGGGTAAAAATGGGATGCAAAATGGACAGTGTGTATATAAGTTAAAGATAAACGAATAGGTAGGTGAATCAGTAGAAAGAAAATCAAAACGATTAACCAGTATATTAATAATTCAAATAAATAAATATATCACCAAATGAACTAACAAAGAAATCAACAACAAAATCAACCAACATATAGATACACCAATAAATGACCCGTTATACAACCAAACCCTCCCCTCCCCTCCCCCAGGCGCAGGAGGACAGCGCCGTGGTCGACCCTCCGCCCACCATGACCACGGAGGTGACGGTTCTGCTCGAGGACGTGAATGACGAGACGCCCACGTTCAAGGCTGCCCACTACGTCGCCGAGATAGCGGAGGGCGCCCAGTTCAACAGCCCGGTCAACCTGATTGGCGACGCCATCCCGGAGGTGTATGACCACGACCAGGTGAGGATTCCTTTGCTCACGCCCACGACCTCTCCTCGGTATCCTTCGGGAATGGGGCCTCAACTCTCCTGCTGTTTCGGTCTTTGTTTTTTTGTTATTCGATTTTCCTTTTTGTTTTTTGTTTTTTGTTTTTGGTCTTTGGTTTCCTTTGCATTTATTGGAATGCTGTTGTTTTCTTGTTTATTTTTATTATTCATAGTGATTTTCCAGTTGGTGCGGATTAACCTAGGCGTCGGTAACAATTTTTATTTTCATAGATTTATAATGAATGATTCAGTTTTACTGGGAAATCTTGAACTCTTATCTTGCGAATGAATTGATGTGTTTTTTTCGGGTTTAATCTTCGAATGTATTCAGAATCAGAATATTGTATCTAATCTTATGATATAAATTCAGTTTCTTATCACTTTTGCTAATCTAGCTTGCGTTATGCTAGGATTTTTACTTGTCATGGGTGCATTTGTCACGTAATCAGATTTGTTTATTTTTTATTTTGCGATTTGTTAAGGTCACAATGCACGATTCGTTTTCTTTTATGATTACTACTGTTATTTTGCAAAGGAAGTTGAGGTGTCCATCGAGTCACATGCCAGAGTACGATAATGTCACTGATTATATTAGGTAGAATCTCACAAGTGCCGTGTGAAATATTACATGATTTAATTTGAGAATGTGCCTTGCCATCGAAACCAGCATGTTGTGCTAACCAGTTGACTTACATGCATGAGGGTTATTATCCAATCGAGTAATGTCAGGAGCTTGTCTTTTCTTTTTACTATTATTTAATCTCTCGTCGTGTGTGTATATATATATATGTAGCTCGTAATCCTAATGACGCTTCGATCTTTCAAGGGACATATTTTTGTGTGGGACTATGACCAGGTAAGCAGGAATGGTTACACTGAGCCTTGTGTCTGTGTACAGTGTGCGTATGGCAATGGTTGTGCGCGGCGTGGGGGGGCGGTCCAGGAAGAGGGTGACTGATACTTTGTGTTTGTGGGTTTGTCTTCGCAAATTTGTCCGGGCGGTTAGGGTACGGGTTGCCTTTGCTGTGTGTGATTGGAAAACTAAATGCGTGTTTTCATTTCCTCACTGTTGTTGATTTAAAAATAAATTGAGCCGGTCCTATTCTTTAAAAACTGCTTACGAGCAGCTGATTACAGATAACCATAAATAATCGCCAAGGAGACTGTAATGAATTTTCTTTTTTCTTCCCTGTAGTAACTACTTTGAAGATACTGTCATGTCTGCTTTTAGACTGGGGGCTTCTGGCAACCCCCGTGGACTTCGAAGAATACCTTTCGTGTCGAGGGGAAGGAATTGGGGGCGGATTTTACCCAACATGGGCTTTGTTGAGCCGAGGATTTTAAAGAGGATTACTCCTGTCATCGGTGATCCTCAGTGACTTGGCCATCAGTTTTTCCTCAGACATTTCGCTGTTCTTCATTCACCGTAAAGACAAGATTTTCAGTTCCTTTCTGAGGTCTTGAATAATGGCAAGAAGTAGTGAAACAGTCTAGTTAAGATATCAAATAATCTAAATTAGACGCTTTTGGATTTCTGCAGAAAAGAAGGATGTAAGACTTATTGAATGATATTTTAGTATGATCAGTAACTACAGTCTCCTTGTGCCCTGTAACTAATGATCTGCTGCACTTTGTGGATAATGGTTCCCCATGTGAGTAAAAAGAAAAACGCAATACGCTAAACCGATCTGTTGACTGGGGAGGCGTGACGTGACGGCTGTTCGAAATCAAATCGAAATATCGTCTTGGGACCTATTTAATTAATTTGCGTTTTTCTTTTCTTACAAAGAATGGGTATCATTATTTTCCCCATTCATCAGAGGAAAAATTATCGGGTGCAGATGCATGAGTCAGACTCGGGCGTGACGTTATCTGTCTCTGTCTGCACTCGAGCTTATGAACAAAGGCACCCCCCCCCCCCCCCCCGTCCACCTAAACGGTATCCGGCAATCCCAGGGTAGTAGTCAGTCACGTAAACGTTAGTAAGGCATCTGCAGAATTAATTACATGTAAAATATATGTTCAAAAATTTCGTGAGATGTTTTATGGTTCTTGATATAGTTTCCTAATTGTCTGGACCGCCCCTCGCACCCTGTGCCCCCCTCCCCTACACTCATGGCTGAGGACGGCCTCGCTCGTAGATGGCGCTCGCGGTCGACGCCAGACCCTCGTGTGCCAGAAGCCTGAAGTTAATTTTTGAATTATTTTTTTTGGGGGAATATATAGTTTTTGTGTATCAGGGAGAGTTATAGATGTGTATATATATCCATATTTTATTATTTAGAATAATGATAATATAGGACGGCTGGCACAGTGAGGGTGTGGTGCGACTTGAATGTGGTATTTTATTTCGAATAAACACCAACATTTTAAATACATTTTCTTTTCTTTTTATATTGCTTTCTGTTGGCAGCCTGACGCATTTGGCAAGGCTTATTGTGCACTGTATATCCCAATGGTTGTTGATGTCTTTATACTGTATGTATATTAATATACCTTTTTTAAAACCAATAATACTTCAATATTTTTTCCTACTTCTAATATTGTACTAAAAGCTGATACCTTTTTCTATAGATATTTTTTTAGCCTCGACATAGTTCAGATGACGAAAAAATGGTCGCATTAACCGAATCTAAACGCCCTTGTTTTTAAAACACTTTTCTTTACCTTTTGATGTACTTTTTAAAAATGATTTTATATACATTTTCCATAGGAATTGGTAGTAGAACAACTTTTATGATGTGTTGTGGTAGTTGTGGGCCGAACAAAAGCCATAATCTGTTGTAGTTTCTGTAATAGTTTGATAAGATTATGAATGTTTGTAAGCATCTCCGAGACTGACTGATGCAATAAAAATCTCTTTAAGATAACGCTCCATTTCTCGAGTGGAAAGGCAGCGAGACGCGTGAATGACTTGGTCCTGCCCCTCACTTGCGGAAGTCCTTCTCCTCGGGGCGCCCCTGCCCCCCTCTCTTTCTCTCTCTCTTTCCATTTGTTCTTGTTTCCCTCTCTTCCTCTCCTCTCTCCCTCTCATTTTCCCTCTCCCTCTGTTTCTCTTTCTCTTTCTATGTCACTTTCCCAACTCTCCCTCTTCACCTCCACCCCCATCCTTGCGTTTTTACCCAACCCTCTCCCTCTCCTTATCCCTATCCCTATCCTGCACATTTTTTTCCTCCATCACCAAGGCATCCCATCCCTTATTATGCCGATATCAATTCCATCTCTCCTCACCATTTAACAGTAACATCAATAAAAGCAAAAACTTCATCAGCCACAACAACAGCGACAGTAACACAATTGACAGATAACAACTGCAAAAATACAAAAACGTCAACAACATAACAAACCCTGCCAATAACAGAGGACTGTTCACCAACTTACTACAGTACATATAATCGGCCACATACACGATGTGGAATCCCTAATTGGACAGGAAATTCCATTGAGTGACAGGGCGAGACTAGGAAAGATATCGAGGTTACACTCATATGTAACTAAGTGTGCGTGTGTTTGTTTTTGCGTGCGTTCGTGTACATTCATGTCTGTGCGTGTATGTGCGCGCTTGCACGCGGGCGCGCGTGTGTGTCTTAGAGTATGCCTGCGTGTACGCATATGCATATCTGTGTGTTAGGATGTCGGTCTAGCTTTGATGTTGGATGCATGTCCATGTATAAATGAAAGAGTTGGAGGAAAACCAAAACGCGCGGACGAGTGACCGACGGAGGAACTAGCAACACTAATAGTATGTGCTATTATGCATACACCAACGAACCCTTTGTCGCTCGATATCAGTAGTATATAGCGAAGTCACGTCCGTCGTCGGATCACATCCACTTACTTAACCCGACGCCACCGACGCAGCAACCACTCACCGACGCCTTCACTCACGGACTCGCTCACTCATTCATCCATCGACTCATTTCACCCACTCAACTGGCTGCTTATTCATGTATCCTCTCACTTTGTTACCAATTCACTTATCTTCTCACTTGGCTAATTACGCATTCATAACTTATTCGTTCGATGTCATCTTTCATTACTCATGCTTTCACACAGATTTGTTTTCTCCTCCTGTGTACCGTGTCCTCTGTTATACTTCATTGCTGATCATCTTCTAAGCCTGTTCTTTATTATCTCCTAAATGAATACGATCAAGGAAAACTAATAATGGATAAAAATGATAAAGCGATACAATCATTCAGGATAACGAAGAGAATTAAAGGAAATTAAATGCCCCTCCCTTTCCTCACTCGATCTATTCTCGAGCATATGCGAATATGAATTCACATTCTCTCTCTCTCTATCTATCTATCTCCCTCCCTCCCCCTCCCTCTCCCTCTCCCTCTCCCTCTCCCTCTCCCTCTCCCTCTCCCTCTCCCTCTCCCTCTCCCTCTCCCTCTCCCTCTCCCTCTCCCATTCCCTCTATTTCAAGGTATTAACTCTCCCGCTTTTGTTTTTTCTCCCCCCTCCCGGCCATCCCTCCCACAGGGCAACAACGGCACCTTCCGGATGTTCCTGGGCGGCGACGGGGGCATGTTCGACATCACGCCTCCCGAGGGCGTCAACTTCGCCTCGTTCCTCATTCGCGTCAAGAACCCGGCGCTGCTCGACTACGAGAAGGTCAAAGGTCAGCGCTTGGACTTTTTCCCGTGTATTTTTATGGTGTTTAAAGTGAGCTTATATATACATATATGAATGTGCGTGTATATGTGTATGTATATATGTATAAATGTGTGTGTGTATAAATAGATAGATATGTATTTGATATAAAGTATTCGTAATATTTATTTATTTTATGCTTAAATTCATTATCACCATCAGTCCTGAAGCACCAATCATAAATCATACATTATCACCCATCGCCCATCGCCAAGCATCTCTTTCCTGGTCTCCCATATCAATTAACCAATTCCCGATTGTGACGGCAGTGGTGAACTTCACCGTGGTGGCGCGCGAGACGGTCGCCGAGGACCCAAAGTCGTCGTCCGCCTTCGTCACCGTCTACATCCGGGACACCAACGACAACTTCCCCGTGTTCTCAGAGGACCAGTACGAGGTGGGGCGCTCATGCCTTTGGTTTTTGCGTCATGCATATGGGTGTGTGTGTGTGTGTGAATGTAAATATAAATGTGAATGTGAATGTGAGTATGAGTGAGAATATGAATATGAGTGAAGAGTGCCGAGTGCCCGGTGCAAGAATTGAGTGAGTCCGTTTCTGTCTCTGTGACTTTAAATGTGCTAATTCCGTGCCCCTACCAGGTGCACATTCCCGAAGACGCGGGTGTGGGCGCGACGGTGGCGTGGGTGCAGGCCAGCGACGAGGATAGCGGCGACTACGGGACGCAGGGCATCAGGTACACCGACCTCCGAGGGGCGCTGGCCAACAAGTGAGTGACACGGGCGGTTTGTGTGGTTTTTGTTGTTATTATAGGCGTGTTTTTGCTTTCTCGATCATTTCCAGTTACGTGAGACTGGAACTGTAAATGTGATAATTAGCGTAGTATTATCTGTCGTGATTGTTAGAAATATGTGATTAAATGAGTGTTTGTTCCCGCGAAAAGTCATGAGCTCGTGTCTTTACTTGCTCGTTTCTAAACTCATCGCCAGACTGGAGCTGAACTCGATAACGGGCGCCATCACCCTGAAGCAGTCTGGCGCGCTGGACAGGGAGAGCCTCTCCGAGCACTACCTGACGGTGGAGGCGCGCGACGACCTCGGCAAGGGCAACAGGTGAGTTACGACCCGAACGACTCCTCACTCCTTAGGGGACGACTGAAAAGCCGGGCATTTTCGTTATTAGAAAAAAATCTGATATGTTAATGGTGTTACACGTTTAAATTGGTCACAACAAACAAAATAATGATTATGATGATGGAAAATAAAATAGATTCGAGAAAAACTTCAATCTTGTATCTTCATTTTTCGTCTCGTCCTAGGAATACGGTCGTGGTGAAGGTGGTGGTGGAGGACGTGAACGACCACCCGCCCGTGTTCCTGCAGTCCCGCTACGAGGCCAGGCTGTTCGAGAACGCCGACGCCTTCCCCGAGCCCTTCCTCGTCGCCGCCCGCGATGACGACCTCAACGGTGAGGCTCGGCTGCTTTCCCGCTTTTTTGTTTTTATTTCTTATCGGGGTCGTGTTTGAAAACTCAGAATATTGTTTCCGTTCTCTCTTCTGCAACATTCACATTCCTTTCTCCATTTCTTTCGTTTTTTTTTTTATCTTCCCCCCTTTCCCTTGAGCTAAGACTCCAACTAAGTAACAAACTAAGACTCCACCTCTGCCTCCCCCCCCCTTCTCCCCCAGGCACGATGAACCACGAGGTGCGCTACAGCATTCTGAGCGGCGACCCGAAGGGCAACTTCAGCATCGACGCCTCGACGGGCGCCCTCGGGCCCTCGGCGCCACTCGACTTCGAGGCCATCGAGCAGGAGGGCGACATCCGGTTCTTCAATCTCACTGTTCGGGTGGGTGTTGGAGCTGCCTTGCAGAGGGTCTTTATCAACATTGGCGTTGTTGCGGTCATGATCATCTTCGTCATTTATTTTGTCATTGTCATTTTGTGTCATTCTTGTTATTGCTACTCTTATTATTATTATTATTATTATTATTATTATTATTACTATTACTATTATTATTATTATCATCATTACTAAATTGCTATTATTATTACATGATGCTAACATAACGGCTGTTTAATGGATCTGAATTTTTTATCGGCTAAAGTATCTATGATAGAATTTTAGAATAATTTGGACATTTTAATTAATTTCTAACAGCATATCAATTACTTTATTCTGTTACATCTCCTCTGATGTCTCCTGAACTCGCTACCACAGGCGTATGACTTGGGCGACCGGCCCCTGAGCAGCGAAGTGCCCGTGGTGGTGTACGTGGTCGACCAGAACGACCACGCCCCGCAGTTCGACCGCGCCCTCTACAGGAAGGCCATCCCCGAGGACACGCCCCCGGGAACCTCCGTCACGCAGGTAAGGCCGAAGTCCAGCGCTGGCTGTTGTTTCGGGCGCACGTGTGACGGCCGTTGATTAGCCGCCCTGGAGTTGAAACCGGATTTTCTGTGTGTGTGCGTACGTGCCTGTTACTGTCTGTGTGTGCCTGTATTTGCCTACGTGTATCCATAGCGCAAGTACATATTTGTTGGAAAATATGTAAACGACAGGAGATGTGATTTTTTTTCTTTACTTAATATCAATTTAGCTCTAAAAGGTATCGTGATTATAGAAAAGAAAGAATCCTAATTAGCCGCGGCGTTTCCGTATTTTGGAGATAAGGCAACGCAAGTCAAGACGGGGCATCGCGCAGGTGTTCCCGCACATGGCCTCCGTTGCACACGATAGCGTATCAGGTGTTTGCAATGAGTCAACCACGACGGTATTAACTCGGTATTAAACACGCGAGGTCGATTTTTTGTTATCAAGAGATTCCGGCGAGTCCCTTGATATGGTGATGTTAGATTCTTCTGGACGGGGAGGACGTGTGCGGCATGGCGATGAAATGGGAAGTAGAGGAATTGAAATAAAGGAGACGCGAAACAGAAGACGAGGTTGATGACTGGAGTTTAGGCCCGATAAGCGAAGGCGTATCACGCGATGCTGTAACCATCGGCTGATAAGCTATCAAGCGGCAGGTTTCCGGAAGTTGCCGCGCTCCCGCTACCTCCTCTATCTTCTCTCCCCCCCCCTTTCACACACACACACACACACACACACGCACGCAAACATACAAACACACACACACACACACACACACACACACACACACACACACACACACACACACACACACACACACACACACACACACACACACACACACACACTCTCTCTCTCTCTCTCTCTCTCTCTCTCTCTCTCTCTCTCTCTCTCTCTCTCTCTCTCTCTCTCTCTCTCTCTCTCTCTCTCTCTCTCTCTCTCTCAATGCCATGCCCTGCCCTGCCCTGCCCCGCCTCCCTTGTCTTATCGGATAACGCCAAAGCCCCGAGGGATTAAAAGCCTGGTAGTCGTTGTTGGTTTCAGAGTTAGCCAGTATAGATAGTCTTACTAAGCTACGGCGAACCATAGGTCGTTATCTCCTTCTTTTCACTGACGTAACGGAAATATGTGACGGATGTTTATTTATTTCTATACGTGCGAAGCGTGTGTCCTTGCATGTGCAGGGATGTTTGTGCAATCGATATTAAACACGTACATCATACTTGCTGCAACTTTTTTTTGTTGATAAGTGTTATCTGTTTGGGTGAGATTGCAACATGAGTCAACTCAGGGAGTGGCAGCGTGGATGCGTTGATACACGTACTGTGATTGGATATCGACCTGGGCGTGCGCTGGGAAATCGTGTCGTGCTGTGTTGTGTTGGCGTTACTGAGAGGCAGCGACCGTCGGGAGGCTCGGGCGTCTCGAAGACGTGTTCGAGTCTCGTGGCGACGCATCCGCCATGACTTACGGGCAGCGAATTTCCGAGTCTGGCAAGAGTGCTTCGAGGCCTGGAGAGCGACCAGGGCCTGTCGAGGGGACACTGCAGGAGGAATTGCTGGCGCGGTACTGGTGGGGCGTGAGCGTCTCGACAGGTGCTCTTTTGGAGGCGTCGGTTGCGATGCTCTTCCTTACGTACAAGACCACCCGCGGGTTCCTATCCCTCGAGGACTATTGCAGGCGGGAACTCGAATGGAGACACTCGGAATATGAGGGAACGTTCACCTCTGAGGAGAGGGCTGCCCTGAGGGCCGATCCCATCGAGAGGTCCTACGATCCACAGCTGAACGCGAAGATCCTGACAAAGGTTTGGACTTCACTGGGTTCGGACGTGGTGGCCAGGGTGAAGGAGCTGCAGCGCCTGGTGGGCGAGGCCTCCCACGACCCGCCTCGCGTCATGTCCAAGCGCCAACTCCGCCTGCTCTTGCACCGCGTCTTCCGGAAGCAGCAAGACATCAGGGATAAGATCCTACGATTTTGCCAGACCTCCATCGAGCGCGAGCTGGAAATCCTCATTCGACGAAAATGGGAGCTGAAACAGTCTTTGGAAAAGGTGTATAAGAAGCTAAGTGATTATAAAATGTTATTGTCGCTGATACCATTAGAAAGAGCCATTCTCATGATGACGACGACGCAGCACCTCCTTGCTATACATACCGACCGAGTGCCAGATGTGGCGGGATTGGCCATGGCACCAGATTTACGGCGAGTGCCTCGTGC
>BOPN01005241.1:82500-102836 GCA_017312705.2 Penaeus japonicus
CAAGACTCGCAAAAGGGCATCGGAAGGGCAGACCCCATATCGGCGGCGGTGAATGCCCTCCAAGGCGCCCCGTCATGGGGCAGGAAACCAGGCCGGGTGCCGAGTTTGAGTCCGTGTGGCATGTTGAACGCTGAACCAGACCCGAGTCTACTGTCCGAAGACGTGCTGGTGATCATGCTGACGGAGGTGTTCCCCCAAATGCCCGTCAGGCTGTTGCACCTCATCAAGCGGCTCCGGCGACTCACGCGGACGGTGTGTTACCTCGACATCGACTTTCATGCGCAACACCTGGAAGTGAGAGTACAGGACCTCCTCGACCTAACTCGTGAGATCGTCTGGATTGTCATCGAGAACTGCTCGCGAGTGATCGAGGGGCACATCAGCGACATGGCGAAGAAGCTGCAAGCGTCTAAAAGGCGACACGAACAAGCCAAGAAGGAATACAAAGAGCACGTGAATTTGGTGGCAAAGACCCGGGAAGAACTGGACGAAGCCCAGCGGGAGCTGCAGCACGCTCAGCTCAAGGATAGGGAAGTGAAGAAGAACATCAAGTATCTGTGGTCGCGGTCCCACAGCCGCGAGGCGCACGAGGGAAGTGTCAAGCGCGGCGGGAGCGGAGTCGTGGCAGAAGCGCAGCCGAAGGCGGAACTCGGCAACACCGCTCGCTGTTCAAAGTACGCAACGGTCTTCCACGGAGAATCTGAGTCGACGTCATTGGCTGACGACAAAGATCTGGGCGATATGGGGGGGTATGAGGCTGATGCTCACGACAGCGGCGTAGAGGGCAGTAGCATCAGTTTGCTGACGAGTGTCATGAGGGAGGTTGCCGTTATTGAGAGGAGACACAGTACAGCCGGGGATGTAGACGATAAGCTTCAGAAGGTGCTGAGGTCCACGCGGCAGTCGGTTCTTCTGACAAAGAAACAGATGTGCCAGAGATTGGATTCCAACGTATCCGCCGAGCAGGAATGCATTACCAAGGAAGATGTTCTTAACATGCGACGTGCTGAAACTGCCAAGCTGAAAAATGCGCTGAAGAAGCAAAAAAGGGATTGCGATTCCTTGAAAAGAGGCGGCACTGCTCTGATTGCACGACTGACCGCCACGGCCGAGGCGATATGTAAAGGAAGTTTAGGGGACGAGGAAACTGCCAGCGCCATGGCGGAGGTGCACTTCCACCGGAGTGACGGAAGCAACAAGTTCCTGACGGAAGTAAGGCGGGAAGCTGTCTCGTTTGCATCGCTGGTCAAGGTGTTCAGCGTCCAACACTGGCTCGCCACGAGGCAGTTCACCAAGCAGGAGGTGAGCACCGTGTACTCCAACCTAAAGATCAAGGGATGGAAGGGCACCCAGAGTGTGTTAGATTTGCTGAAGGAGGACGTCGATGCGCCGCCAGTGATCGTGGTCTCCGGGCCGAAGGGAAGCGGCAAGACTTGCCTGTGTCATTACATCCTCCATCGATGGAGGACGAATTCGACTCAAGGCAACGCGCGGCTACGGGAGTACGACCTCGTTTTATACGCGGCGCTGAGCGACATCGCCTCGTCGGAGTCGTGGAGTCAGTACCTGCGCGAACACGTTCTTTGCCACACTCTCAAGGACTATCCAAACTCGAGTATTTATGAAGAGATGAAAAAGATGAATGCGTTATTCCTCTTGGATGTCGGAGGAGCTGCGCGAGAGGCCGTTCCTGTGCTAAAGGAAATCTTGGAGAATTTAGGCAGAAATCGCCTGCTGTTAACTACACGCTCGGGCAATGAAGGGGAATTTATACAGGTCGTGAAAGATCACGGAACGAAGTATGTGTTGGCCGAGATGTGCCCGATGACGCCCCAGGCTATTAAGGAATACGCATTACAGTTCTTCTCTCTCTGTGAAAACCACAAAAATTCGCCTCAGGAAAGGGTAGAACAGTTCAGCAGTTTACTATCATCTGTGTCGATAAATCCAACCGTTCTTTACCCCCTTCCCTTGGCTTATTTGCTGTACCTGTGGTGCATCAACCCGAACCACTTACTCTTTTCTACGTCCGTGTCGAGCCTCTTCTCCCGCCTGCTGAGTGTGTGCCAACACCGCCTTGCAGAAGTAATCAAGGGAGACTGTGGGGGGCACAGAGAGGCCGCAAGGCTCGCGGTGGAGGGCAGTTTGCAACAGCTCTACCGGGCAACGAAGGGACTCGTGTCAGACAGCAGCTGGCCGCACGGTCATCAAGTCTTGCTCGAAGCCGACCATTGCCTGTTCAAGGACCCTCGGGTGCTGTGGCATTTCAGTCCGCTCGTCGTAGTGAAGAGCGGGGCCAATGGGAGTAAGCAAGGCCTTCTTGTCCACCCGTCGCTCGCCGAGGTCCTCTACGGCTTCTTCCTCGCGGACTCCCTTCTGTTGAAAGGCAGAACCCGCATTCGTCGCCCTAAGTTATCGGCCTTGTGCAAGCAGGAACCCAGAATGTTGCGGGACGTGCTCCTTCACGTGGCGGGATCTTTCCTGTATAGCAAGCACACGCTTTATGATGCTAAGGATGTCGTCAGCCTGTATGAGAGGTCTCTAGACGATAAGGAAAATATGCTAGCGTGGTTGACTTTACTGAAGGAATGCAACTTCACCAGCAACGTGTGCGAAGCCGTATCCATGACCCTATCTTCCCTGGCCACTTGGGTTGCCGCTCGCCATTCTCCTGAAACCAACTGCGTGGTCGCCGAGCTGCTTAGGCGAGGAGCCTACAAGCCCCGGCTCGTGGTGGTGACGCCCGACGCCTCGGACGGGGAGCGAGGGGAGGCGGTCATACGCATCATCCACGCTCTCGGGACGTGTTCCACCACGTTCGTCCACCTGCGACAAGAGGCGCAGTTCTACACATGGGGCGATGAAACCACGAGCGATGCGCTGGTGGTGCCCCTGCAGCCGCCAGGGACGCTGCAGGAGTGCTGGGGGCACCTGGGTCTCGAGGGCACCATGGCTCTTCGGCACTGCCACCACCTGGAGGAGCTGAACGTGAGGGTTTCCTCCCTGGAAGCCCTGACCGCCCTCACGAACAGCATCGGGAATCAGCGGCGCAGTCTGAAGTATCTGTACCTGCGGCTGGACCTCCCGACCTCCATCCCGCCCGCGAGCTTCCAGCCTCTCCATTTCAAGGGCAAGAAGCTCTGGCTGAGGCTCCGGAGCATCACGGACTCCTCGGCGACGTGGGTCAAGGACCTCACGAAGAGGCTCAACAGCTGGTACACGGAGGTGGTGTTGGAGGAGAGCCACCTGTCCCCGTCAGTTCTGCATGACCTGAAAGAGTTCATGTCGCACACGCCTCTCCATGTGTCGGGGTGAACAGGCCCGACGTATGGGTATAAATACCCCAGACACTCGACCCCTGCTGGGATCTACCTACGGAACTGTGCTGACACAAGCAGTTAGTGTACATATTGTATATAAACAGATACAGCTATATGTGTTTCTACACACAGTATCAGATCTTAGAAAATCAACAGTATTGAGAGGAAAATCAGTTGTAAACAAAAAGTAGATATTGTGAATAGTTTTATACTCCTAACGTCACGCGTCTTAACGAAGCTTCGACAAAGGAGGCGACGCCTTGCAGGTTCGTTTGACTCTTGAATTCAAGTTCTTTATATTACTTTGAAGAATTTAATACTGTAAGGGATAACAGGAAAAAGCTTTCGTTCTTCAAACTTACGAGGTCTCTTACCAGCTTGGATTTTTTTTCCCGAATTGTTTTTTTATCACGAAGCACAGGATAAAGAAGATATGCATCAACATTAAAAGAGATTTTCGAAGTTTGGATTATTAGTAATTGTGGGATAAGGAATTTTTTCCAAGAGTGAAAGGAAGGAAAATTTCAAGAAACGAATAATTTAAGTTTTTTCCTCAGTGGTATCTTGTATATATATAATATCATGTACTCGCAATCACGCTTACACTGACACACGCAGACGCGCACTCGCGCACGCACACACACACACACACACACACACACACACACACACACACACACACACACACACACACACACACACACACACACACACACACACACACACACGTACATACATACATATGTACATTGCTGTTAGATTAACGCTTGTCCAAGGAAACAGGGAGGCAAAGTCTGGTGTCAACCCTCGCTCCCTCCCGCACAGGTGTTCGCCTGGGACGACGACGGCTCGTCGGTGAACAAGAAGGTCGTGTTCCGGATCCAGCACGGCGCCCAAGACAAGTTCGTGATGGAGGCGGACACGGGCGTGATCTCGGTGGCCCAAGGAGCCCTGCTGGACCCCGACCGGACCGAGCCGCGGGCCACCACCTACGTCCTGGAGGTGATCGCCCTGGACGGGGGCATCGGCACCGCGCAGCTGCAGGCCAGGACGGTCGTGAACATCACCATTTTGGACGTCAATAACAAGCCTCCGGTCTTCGTGGATCCGGGGACCGTCAAGTGAGTCGTGTGCATGAGCGATTATAGGCGAGGAAATGTCGCCTTTTGGTGTTGTGATTAACTTGTCAGTGGTATTATAGTAGAGCGTAACTGGAGGGAACGATCAACCACATAGCTGGCATTGCTGATTTTCTCATTTCATTTTATAATTCCGGGGGATCTTCGAGTGCATTTTTTTCTTTTCTAAAATTGGCACTCCATCTCGGCAGGGTGTTTGAGAACGAAGAGGCCGGGTTCTACGTCCACCGGGTGGAGGCGCAGGACCTGGATGCGCGCCCCAAACTCCGCTACTCCATTGATGCCCTCCACTCGGAGGCCAGGAATGAAGAGGGTGTCATTGTCAAGGTAACAGGGAACTTAGCCATATTTGGGGGGTTGAGTGCTTATGTAATTCAAAATGAAACTCTCTCTCTCTCTCTCTCTCTCTCTCTCTCTCTCTCTCTCTCTCTCTCTCTCTCTCTCTCTCTCTCTCTCTCTCTCTCTCTCTCTCTCTCTCTCTCTCTCTCTCTCTCTCTCTCTCTCTCTCTCTCTCTCTCTCTCTCTCTCTCTCTCTCTCTCTCTCTCCCCCCCCCCCTCCCTCCCTCCCTCCCCCTCCCTATCCCTATCCCTATCCCTATCCCTATCCGTCCGCCCCTCCCTCATATGATTGATATATATATATATATATATATATATATATATATATATATATATATATATATATATATATATATATATATATATATATATACATACACACACACATGTATATGTATATACATATGTTTATGTTTATGTATATATAAACCATGGAACTTTACGAGCTGTTACTTTTATCGTTTACTGATTGTCATCAGATCTTCGAGCTAATTGCGGATGTTTACTTCATACAGACGATAAAATATTCCTTCTTAAACAAATATAGCTATTTCTCCGTCACCCAGTAACTTGTTTCTTAGAATTTTGTGGGTTGGTACTGGTGAACAAGTTTTAACTAATTAGATATTCGAATAAAGAGCGTTCAAACAGGCGAGGCTCCACCCCTCCCACCTGAAACCGCCGACCGCATACTAACCGTCCCGCTTCCCCCGCAGCCCTCGGAGTACAACTACGCCGACGCCTTCGAGATCAGCGAGGTGGAGGGCGTGATCCGGACGGTTAGGCAGCTGGACCGAGAGAAGATCGAGGTGATTCGACTGGCTCTGGTGTGCGAGGACCAGGCGGCGGCCACTCAGAAGCAGACTGCCACGGCCACGCTCACCATACAGGTCCAGGACATCAACGACAACGACCCCAAGTTTCGCAAGTCGTTCTACAGGAGGAGCGTGGCCGAGAACGCGAAGACGGGGACGACGGTCGTCAACGTGGTGGCCGACGACGTGGACAAGAACCGCACCATCACCTACTCACTGCATGTGAGGATCTTTGGCGCTTGCTGTTTGTGGATTAGCTTTACTGTGATTGGAGGACGGGAAGGACTTAAAACTAAGGATAAAACTCTTATGATAGATCATGATACAAATGGATTTTGTTATTATATTTGATTGCTTTAGAAGTGTGTATAGACAGATCAATGGCAGTACGTAACGCTCGTTCCTTCCCTTGAAGGGGCCACCGACGATCCTGTCCCTCATCAACCTGGACCACGAGACCGGCGAGATCGTCGTAGTGGAGCGAGTCGACCGAGAGGTGTCTTCTTGGCTCAACTTCTCCGTGGAAGCCACCGACTCGGGCGTGCCTCCTCGCTCCAGCTTTGTGGATGTTCTTGTCCAGGTGAGGTGGAGACCCTCCAAGTAGGGAACAATGATGCAGATTTCAGTGTCTTTTTCAGCTCTTCTTCATAGTTTTATAAATATGTACTAGGTTTAGGAGCTCTTATATAGCTCATATAGTTCTTTATAAGCATATTAAATCCATGAACCTTATCAGGATTTTCCATATCAGCACACCATTGCCCCCATCAGACACAAATGAAACTACTAAGAAATATTTATTCCTTCCATCCTATTTCTTATCACCTTCCTTATTTAATCCACCCTATTTATTCCCTCATTCACCCATTTCTTCCCTCCATCTTACTTATTCCACCCTCTCCTCGTGCAGGTAATCGACGAGAACGACAACAACCCGGTGTTCGTGAACCCGCCGTCCAACCTGACCATCCGCGAGGACGCTCCTCCGGGCACCCAGGTTGCTGTCGTGTCCGCGATTGACCCCGACTCCGATGACTACGGCCAGGTCACCTACCTCCTCGACAGAAAGTCTTCCGATGGGAAGTTCAAGGTGAGAGAGAGCGAGAATAAGTGGGTGAACGAGTGAGCGAGAGAGAGCGAAAGTGCGATATGTTATATTGACCACATTTTTCTATGCGGAAACTGAAAGATCTCTCTTACCGTTTCAGATTGATCCAGACACAGGCGTTATTACTGTTGCTTCTCCCCTGAACCGCGAAGAGATGGGCTCCTTTACGCTCCTCATCGAAGCCTGGGACAACTACCAGTTCGGGTATTCCACTGGCGAGTCAAGAAATGCTTTCATGCAGATTGGGTAAACGTCTTTTCTTGCTTGTCGTTTTCTTCATATCAAGAGATTATATTTTTTATATATGTATGTTTTGTATGGTTAGTAATGAACTTAAATGTTATTCGAAAAGAGAAATTGTACTTACTTTATAAAGTATTCATGTCATGTTAATTGTATTGTTCCTTCATATTTACAATTAACCTTCCTGTTATTCCATTGTTATTTTAATAACACTACAGTAAGTGTAATAAAAAAAACTTTCACAATACAGGGTCACAGTAGCAGACATCAATGACGAAGCGCCAGTATTTGAGGAGCGCGAAGGGTGCACCATGATCACAGAGTTCCACGAACCGAGAGAGACTGTCACTGTCGTGAGAGCCAGTGACGGTGACGATCCAACCTCTCCCAATGGACGGATACTCTTTACTATTGAGGGTGGAAACGAAAAGGGTGAGCTTCTTCGTTAGGGTTTTGGCACTCTGCCTTGCATAGCTGTAGGTTCACATGTTCATCTCCTGTCATGTTTCACAGTGTTAAACATCATTGGCTTTATGTTATAATTATTGTTGTTTTATAATTTTGCCCTTGTTTTTGGAAGTACTAGTGTTTTACCAACTTTTCTCTCTTTTCAGGACTTTTTGATTTGCGGATGATAGATCAAACGGCTGCTCAAATATTTGCTGCCAAACCACTTGTAGGGCAATACGGGAACTACTCCTTGATAGTGCAGGCACAAGACAGAGGCTTCCCCCCAAACTCAGTCATGTCGAAAGTTGATGTCTGTGTGACTGATTTTAATGATCACGCTCCGCTCTTTGTCTCACCTTCAGTCAACCTGACTATTCGTGTTCCTGAGGTAAGCATGGCACTTGAAGAGAGTTCTACATCCAGAAAAGATCTATAAGTTCATGAGCTGTTTGTGTTCAACATATCCTGCCATATTCCTCAACTGGCATTTACTTGTATATACTTCATCAGTTCATTCATTGCCTAAGACTTTATTTTCATCAACAGAATGCAACAGTTGGGAGTCTAGTCATACAAGTGAGGGCCACAGATGAAGATATTGGAATCAATGGAGCTGTGAGGTACAGGATTCTCAAGGATGCTCTTGGTGACTGGCAGACCTTTAGCATTGATGAAATAACAGGAGCTGTTCTCCTGCTAAAACCCTTAGACCGAGAGAGACAAAAAATATATGAGGTAACTATAACAAGTTCTAGTTTACTCTCCTTGAATTTAGACTGCAAAATAAACCCATTATTAACAACTAGAAAAAGGCAATACTTAATACATTTTTTTTATTTTGAAGATAAATGTAACTAATAAAAACTCTTTGAATTATCTTTGCAGTATATTTTAAGTTCTGGTAAATATGGAATACATATGTTTATAAGCTAATTTAAAACCATCAATTTTTGCAGATTCGTGTTGAAGCCTATGATCAAGGAGTTCCAGCACCTCTTTCAAGCGATCTTGACCTTACAATCTATGTCAGAAATATCAATGATTTTGAGCCACAGTTCCTAAAAGACCAAATGATAGTGAATTTTACCGGTAAGGGATTAATAAAATTTGCTATGAAAGATCTAATATTTCTTGCTATAACTCTAAGATATACTTTGTAAAAGGACTTGACCTCAGCCACATTTTAATGATTTAGTTTTATTAACGTGTTTTTTTTTTTCTCCACAGAACACAAGACAGCTGGATCAGAGAGAACAAAGCTAATTGACACTGTAGACTTGGATGATATTGATGAGGACAATGGCGCCCATGTTTGCTATTTTATTGTCGGAGGAGATGAATACTCAACCTTTAGCTTGGACAGAATATCCCATGAACTCATGGTGAGTAAACTGGTTTTAGGTTTGTTATGATATATTATAGATATTGTTTCTTGTTTGGTATTTGTCTGATACTCTAGACTTTGATTCTTAAAAACCAGATTTGAAATCTTATTTTTGTATTGAAAATAAAATCATGATAATTAAGATAATGTTTCTATTTTTGTATGATAACTTATGTAATTTGTATTAATTGTATTTCATCCATATATAATTTCTCTTATTTTACCATATACTATTTCATTATGGACCCCTATGTGCCTCTTAAAAAGAAGAAAGTTGTGAATGGTTGTGTAACAAATTCCTACAATTCATACAGACCATGAAGGAGCTAGACCGTGAGGCCGAGGACCACTACACTCTGCTCGTCAAAGCCACCGAGGACTGCCTCACCCTGCCAGAGCCAGTGGCTTTCTTTGACCCCAGGGATGACACACTGCTCAAGGTCCATATCTTCGTCAACGACATCAATGACAATCCCCCGAAGTTCACAAGGGAAGTCTTCACGGGTGGCATTACCACAGAATCTCACTTTGGGGCGGAGATAATGAAAATAACGGTGAGTGTGTGTCTGTTTGTGTTGTGTAGATTTTTAGGTTTTCTTCCTCAATGTATTTGGTCTTTTTCCTCTCCTGCTTGATTTATTTTCAGTTTTGTTTGGATTTGTTTATAGGATTGGCTCCTCATCTTTGCATCATCCCATTATCATGTTTATTATCTGTTATATTTTTTCTTATCATTATTATGATGATGATTATCATTGTTATTTATATTATCAATGTATACATTACAATTATTACTATCACCATAAGAATGCAACCAACTTTTTCAATCTACTTTCAGGCAATTGATCCAGATTCTAGTGAGAACAGCCGCTTGAGGTACTACATGGACGGCAGGGTGCAAGAAACCCTCTCTGAGAACCTGGACAATATCCGCAGATCTCCCTTTGTTGTTGATCCTGTTTCTGGCATCGTTAAGCTGAACTTTGATCCTCAGAAGGGAATGAAGGGATATTTTGATTTCAAGGTAGAATTGTGTTCAGAGACACCTATTTGTATATATTGTATTAGTCTCAGCATATGTATACATATGACCAGAATACAGTTTCAGCTGCTAATAGGAATTATGATCAAAGTATATTGAGAATCTTATTATTTTTTTCAGGTTTATGTTAATGATAGCAGTGGATATGCAGACAGAGCAAGAGTGTTCATATACCTTTTACGAGAAGACCAGAGAGTGAGGTTCATCTTAAGGCAGTCCCCTGAGGAGGTTAGAAGAAAACGGGAAATTTACATGGTTATTGTAACAAAAAATACACTTTCCTTTCCTTCTTCTTTTTTCTCTTGGACGATAACCTGAGATTTGTATCTGATATGAAGCCATGTTATTTATCATTATTTCTAATAACAACTTATCCACCCATTCCTTTCACCAGGTACGAGAACAAGTTGAATACTTCAGGGATTATCTTGGAAATGTCACCGGAGCCATCGTTAATGTTGATGACTTCCGAGTCCATGAAAATCACGATGGGACAGTGGACAAGACCAAGACTGACTTGTACCTCCATCTTGTTGACAGAAAAGACAATTCTGTGTTGGAAGTCAAGCAAGTTCTGGCCATGATTGATGAGAATGTGGAGTACCTGGATAATCTCTTCAAGGTTAGTCTTTTCATGATACAGTGTTTAAGCTCAAGTTTGATGACATATGAGTCTGTTCTTTGAATTGTGACTATACATTATATTTAATGATTAAGAAATTGATTTTGCTCTGGTGATGGAAGCTTGTAGTATACTTATGATCCATTAACATAATTAGTAAAACCCTTGTACATATTTTATAAACTATTTTCCCTATTCATAGTTGGTGATGGAGTAGTGGCTCTACATTTAAGAATACATGTGATTCAGTATTAGTCAGCTACAAAATCACCTAATGATTGTAGTACAACAGAGCGAATGATGGACTGACTGTTACAAAAAGGTAACCCAAAGCTTTTATCATACTAACATCTTCTCTGTTAAAATCCTAGGAATTAAATGTGTTGGACACTCAGCGTGCAGAACTGATTACTGCTGGTGTGGCGGAGGACAACCTGCTGTTCCTGTGGCTGGTAGGCGTCATAGTCTTCCTCACCCTTCTCCTGGTCCTGACCATTGCGCTCTGCCTGTCACAGCGAGCTCGCTACTCCAGACAGCTCAAGGCAGCCACTGCTACTGCCTTTGGGGAATGTGAGTACCATATATAATTTAGCTGTATGATTGTTTTTGGTAGTAGTTTAACTTTATGATATTTTATGTGGTTAATATGTTGAGGGGGATGGGAGATGCAAGACATTGATGTATACTTCACATACACACTTACCTCATATTAAGCTGCAAACAGATACAATAAATCCAAGTTTTTCCCTCCTAAAATTCTCTGTCATCCACTACATCCCCTCTTTGCATTTCAGGTTCCCATGAACCCGGCCTCAATAGGTCGTCCACAGTTCCTAATACCAACATCCACAGTGTTGAAGGCAGCAACCCCATCTGGATGTCTGGGTTTGATAATGATTGGTATAAAGATGAAGATTCACTGAGGTATCAACAATTTGTGTGAGTTTTTTGCACCGCTTTTTGTTTGTCTTCGTTTGTTCTTGGTTGTTATTTTTGTTGTTGTTGTTGCGTATATTTTTGCTTATTTCACCAAAGTACTATAGGTCCTTGGTTAACAGGTGCTTTTTTTTTATTTTTACAATGTCCTGTTTTGCATTTTTTGTTGTTCTGTCTTTTGCTCAGTATTTCTGTGTTTATGATTTTTAATAATGAAATAATGACTGTTTTTATAGGTATATACTTTCAATTTGTTTGCATACTGATTTTCTTTTTTAAAGTTCTTTGCACCAACTTGAGTTTAATGAACTATGTAGTACATTTGTGATGTCAGATATAATTTTCTTACAAAAATAGTCTATCATTTTGATAAACTGAATAATGCTCAAAAGTCAGTTTGTCATTCTGTCACATTAAAGGCAATTAATGCATGCACACTTTCAAAAAATGAACATCAGAATAATTATTAGGATAACTGTCCTCTCCATTCTAATTAGTACAATGAGATAGATATAGCATTCTCCACTGCAGTATCAAGCAATTGGTTTTATGATTGCACTTTTGCACCTTACATGCATTTGCACTCTTTAGACTTTTAAGCACCCAGAAAAAAAATTGGTCTTTGAAGATATCCCTGATAATCCTCATTCTATAGGTTTGTGTAAAGCACAAAATGACTCCTGTTTTTTTATTTTCCACAAACACTAAGTAATTTCTTTTCTACCAGATTGAGCAGATCTCTGTGAAATTCAGATGTTAATATGCGAATTCTAGACTTGTGGTTAGGTATGAAACCATGTATTACTGCACAAAAAAAGCAGAATAACATTCCCCTTATGAAGGATATGTATGTCTACATATGTATGTATAAAAGACTATCCTATTTCATTTGGAGAATTTTTAATAGCTAGTTGGTATTACTGAGAGATCACTGTTCATTTCAGTTGTTTTCTGTTTAGCCTTAATGGTGTAGCTAATCTTTTTTTTTTTTTTCTATTTAGCCACCAGAGTGAGGGGAATGACAGTCTGGATGACAATGCTGTAGACACATCCCTCTCGCCAAGAGGAGACAGAGATATGCCTTATATTACTCACAGCAGTGTTCCCAACCCATTATCAAGGTAAATGCTGATGATATGAGTGATTAGTTATCTTAGCTGTGTCATATTCTTAACGGATATTCTTCCAACGATTTTGAAATTGAGGAGTAATAAATGTGAAGATGGATAAGTTCTGTTTCTTTCTGAACAGTATGCATGGATACAGGGTGAGTTTAAGACCTTCATAGAGAAATGTCCTTCACTTCTAGGATTTGTGTGTGGCCGAGATAGATAGGACCGATAGTGGCCCAACATAATACAAATTTTGCTTGTAGAAATAGCCTAAACTTCTACTGTTGTGTCATGCACTACTAAAGTGACTGGTCCTCATGTATTTCTTTTTGTGCTCTATACTTGTAATCACACCCAAAAGTCCTGTCAAACAATATATCACTTTCAAAATCAGTTGAAGCAAATTATTCTTTTCACTTCAGTTGTGGGACAGGACTTTTTCACGAGACTTGTACTTCCTCCATCCCTTCTCTACAGGGAGTCACTTTCCTCCTGATGATCATTTCATGCTCATAGACTTTGGATCTAATTGTAAATGCTTCTGCACTTGAACCCTAAAGAGCTGGTGACCGTGGGGATGTTGCTAAGGCTGGCCTAAAACTCTTATGATGCTGAGAGCAATTCAGAAGTGCTATTTTTTGTTAATGTCATAGAATTTACCATACTTATTCCAAAAACAAGTGGCATGCATCTTAGATTAGAGGTTGAATACAAGAAATACCAACCCTATAGAAATCAGAATGATTAGAGAGAGAACTAAAAATTATAAGAGGCCATAAACATCCAATTTGCCCTGAATTAACTTGCTTAGTGGGTTATTTAATTGTCTTACTGCTTTTCCCTTCTTGAAATTCTGGCTCTTACACTCTTAGTTAATGCATAAGGTATTCCTCTTTTCATTCAGTGAATGCAATATATTATAATGGCATTAACTCTTCTCAATTTTTCTCAGGGAATCGAGTACAGTGGGTTCCAACGCTCAGCTTACGAACCATGAGCATCACAACATCAACGATACTTATCGAGCTAACCTGTACCAAACCTTCCACAAGATTGGAAATCCTCTGGTTGACAAAAAGCTAGAAACAACTGAACTTTGATGTGCAAAGAATCAGGAGATGCAAGAAGGAAAAAAGGAAAGTGAAGAAGATAACTGGAATAAAAAAAGACAGTTTAAGGAAGACGAGTGAAAAAGAAGGCTTGAAGGAAGGAATGTAAAGAAAAAGAAAAAAGAGAGAAACTATAAAACTCTGTGGATTGACTGTTGATTTTAATAAATTATCAACAAATATTCAAGAATAAAACCAATTCTAGAAAAAAAGTTAAATACATGATGGGAGTGGTTGAAAAAAAATTGTCCACTTCTGTGATTGTACTCTTGTATATGCAGAACTACCCTCTTGCCTTTATGCCTTAAAGCAAAAGATTTCTCAGCCAAGAAATTAGTGTGGATAAGTGTGAAATCTCTGATGTGGACTTTGAGTGCGTAATACTCCCGTACACTTCTGTTCCTCTTGAACAGAAAGGATCAATAAAAAGACTTGCCTTAACAGTGCTCAGAAGAATACAGAGATAATCAGAGGCCTTTGAAGTAAAATGAAAAGAATTACTTTGTAAGGTTTCAGAGCAGGTTGAAATTTTAATTTGTTTTTATTTCAAAATCAAGTTGAAAATATTTAGTTGATTTATAATTTCCACAGAAAATTCATATTTAATTTACGACAAAATGCCTTTGTTACTCTTTATTTACTATATACCTATAATAGGGTTTTATTTGTATCTACAGATGAATCATATGTGATATTGTTTATTTAATGAAATGCATTATTATATGAAAATTCACCTTATATATACTTTTCAAGCATACAGTTTATACATTTGTGTCAACCTTACAAATATATGCCAGTGTCTTGCTTTTTATACTGTTTTATACTGTATGTTTTAGTCAAGATTATCTTAGTTTTTGAAGAAAACTAAGTTTCATTCTTAACATTTCATTCATCAAGAAATACAACGATTGTTGCTGCATTTTCTCAGAATAAATGTGTGTATAGATCTGTAATATAGTAATATGTTTATAGATTTGTAGAAAGTAAGATTTGTATTGACCAGTGTGTAATTAGTCATTATGATATTTTTATTTACAAGATTTGATACAACGAATAATTTTAGGAGAGTATTGTGACTGTAAAATAAAGTGTATTGTATTTTTTGTTGTATGATTAACATCCTGATTATAAATATGGTATTGTCCCTCTGAAACATTTATAAAGATTTTAAAAAGTAAAAGATACTTTTAGAAAGCATAATCTAATTATGTCAAGAAGCTCTTCCATGCTTGTTCTTTATGTCTTCAAGTTAACCAAATTTTCCATGAGCAGGTCAAGTTTTATTTACTTACCAGATGCTAAGAGATCATATGCATTTATTTTTTATAATTTGTCTCGGTCAGTCCTACTAAAAGCATCTCACAGTATAAATAACTTGCCTCTAGAGATCACAAGAACATTACAATCTGCTGCCGGTTGGACCTGGATTAGCAAAATGGATTGCTCTTCACATTGCATCGTAAGTTCTTTATCAATCCGATTCCATTACACTAACCAATGCTATCTTCTCCTGACAGTCTTCCGAGATAATATAGAATCAAGCTTTTTCTCACTGTCTAACTCTCTTTCAGCTTGTGTAGCTTGGCTTGTCATGCTTGGCTGGCTTGATCCAGGCTGCACCTTTATTATTTTGGTTGGATAATACTCCTCTCACGTTAACTATCCAGTATTCATTTTCTGCATGTTATCTTTCATTGCAAAACTAATGGCTCACATATCAACCCAAAATGATAACTTTATTTCATCCACATATTATCCCTTCATTGCATTCATGAAATTGCTGGATAGCTGCTGTAATGGGTTATAAAATCTCTATCAATTATCTGAACAGAAATAATTCAGCAAAGAAGTATAAAGACATATAATTATTTATTTCACTGTTTAGTTTCCCTCCTAGCGAAACCAAACATATAAATGTTATAGAATGCAAAATAATATAATTCATATTTTACCCAAATCCTGCTTTTTTTCTTTTTTTTTTGCTTGATCATAAAACACAATGAGAAATTCCTACACAAAAACGAAATCAGAATCAATTTCCTTTATTAAATTATATAAGAAATGGCAACTTATCAATGCAGTCACACTTCATTTCAGTAATAAAATAGAGAAGAAAAAAAATCACCTCATCAGCTGGCCAGTAATTTCATCATATGTTCAAAATAAAATATTGATATGAAACCCAACTGTGCTTCATTCATCAGTAATTTTTATGTAAAAAACAAGAGATACAAAAAATCAATGCAAGACCATAATATATATATAGACAATTACAATATGAGATTACATATTACATACAATGTATTAATCACCCAATACCACATCATCAATTTAACATTTTCATAGCTGATATTGCTCCCTATTTTTTTTCAGATTTAATTCATACCCAGAAAAAAGTGTGCACATCCTAAACATAAGATATGCAATTCTAAGAAAAATAATGCTGTGCCTTGTGTAAAGTTTCTAAGAGAAGAGATAAGTAAGTACCATAGCAATTAAAATGTTGATAATGTTTCAAGACTGAATAACATTATTTACTTCTCTCTTCTGTTGATGAAACAATTATATACGAGTTGAATTATGATGAACATTCTCAACATTAATCTATAAATTGTCATGGTTAATTTTTCCCCACAATATAACATTTTAATGGTTCCATTGTCTTGGAACATTTCTTCTGCAAATCTTTAGCCCAAGAATATTCTGTTCTGATAAGTATTTGTGTTTGTTGCTCTCAAATAAAGAGAGCCAGGTAAACTTGATAGTTAAAATCACTCTTGGTATGATAACAAAGTAAAATTTTACTAACACTGGTTTAATTTCTTCTTTCCATATCACTCATGGAATACTATGGATTTAGATTTGATACATGTTATAGACATTACTTACTAATTTGGAATAAATGTCATATGTATGAACAATGTTTATATGGTAAGAATATGAATATTGGTTTGTATAGATTCTTTCTACAAATGCAAGAAGAGAAAACTCCATTTCAATAGCTTTATTGATAGAACAATTTTGTTGCCACATATCTGATTGCTTTTGAAGAATACTGCCAGATGTGTAAGTGATCTCTCTCAACATAAAACATACAGGCCCAAAAGTGTCAAAGTAATTTTCCTCTACATATTTCCCTATCAGTTAAGTCAATGTTCTCCATAGTCTCATGATGTTATATTTCTTTCACCTTGTTGTGAATGTTATGCACATCAAATGTCTAAAAATAAATTGTTGTTAAACAATCTGCACAATATTTCTCATATGAAGGACAACAGTTAAAAAAAATAAAAATCATGAATCATCTTTTCAATATCCTTATTATTCGTCTTGACAGTACATGGCTTTCAGTCCATGGTTAAAATGCATTGGTAGGACAAGTCTATAACTTTTCTACTGGAATATTTTTGTGAGACAAGAGAGAAAAAAAAAAATCCTGTAGCATGTTCTTCAAAATCTCAACAAATAAAGGAAAGAACAAAAATGTACACAAAAGAAAGAGAAAAAATACAATAAGTCATAGTCACTCATACATGTCTCTTTCTCATCTACAATCAATACAGTAATGCTACAGACCCATACATTCTCCTCGACTAAGAGGAGAAAAGAAAACCAAAATTTTCTAGCTATTTTCAGCTGCTTCATATCTGTATCTAACTCTTTGGAGTTCATATAAACATCATACAGTGATCAGTACTAACAAGAGAGCATCTGAAAGCTTCTGACAAATTCATGCTTTATCACTGTTTTAAATTTCATCAAGCTGTGCAAGAAGGGCTCTTTTGTGTACTCTTCAAAAGATATGATACTAATTCAAACCAATGTAGTTTTGCGAGATATACTGGAAGTCTAATTGCAAGAGGACTTCCACATGCAATACAGTTGAATTCACTTCCAAAGACTTCCTGCCATCGTGTGTTACTGTCTACTTTTTGCTTTTTAACATTACACTGTAAATCATACTTCTCTGTAAGAAAAATATACATGAAAAATATATATTACAATGCCATAGAGCAAGGCATGCTTATCGTGACGTTACAAGACTGTGATATATATCCCTAAATAGAAAAAGCTCAGAGGTTACGACAGGATTTATTCGGTTCTATCACTGCCATGAATGAGCAGACAATTTCAATTCCAATAGCCTACCCCAAATGAAGATTTAACGATAATTATCACTAAAAGCTTAGCACCCCCAATGAGGCTGCTCATCTGGCAGGAGTTTGTGTTGTTTATCACCTATCAATGCATCATCATTCATCACAAACCATCCAACTATTCAAGTGCTTATTTTCATCCTTGAAATCCATTCAAAATGCCGCCTCAATGTTATGAACAATAATAGAGAACAGCAATAAGAATCCCAATCTAATGATAGTAATGAAGATAAACCGTAGTCTCTGATGCTAAACACAGGCATCTCTAGAAGGCATTGCAACCAACAACATTGCTCTCAGACAAATCATTCTTTGCATTGCTTGACACACAGAACACTTAGCATGGAATATCACTTTGACTCTGAACATTTCTTTGAACTGCCTTTGTTAAAATAATAAGTTAAAAAATCCTCAGCAAACAAAACAACTTGCAATATGCATTTAAACAAACAAAAATCTTACTACATCACTCCTGTTTATAGGCTTTCAAAAACAAAACTGAGAATTCTTAATGACACAAAACTATAAAAGGATTATTGAGAACATATCTATCAAGTTTGTCAGACATCATACAGATTATTCATTGCTCTGTAACTACACCTGTAGTGTTAGCACACATGAAATAATTTTTTTCCAATAACCATTTGTGCCACAAAACTTACAATTTTTTTTTTTTCATACTAATATTAAGACAAGTTTATACAAGTCAATGGACTTCTGAAATGTATTTTCACTGAAACATCAAAATGTCTACAGAACATTCAAGTGACCATTCCTGATCTTTTGTAAGAAGAGAGGAATTAAGGACCTAAATTATATCTAACGCAGCCCTTTACTCAATTCACAAGCTATAACAGTTTAGAAACGAGTGAACAGCTCCAGTGGAGACTATGATTTTTTTATCTCATCAACAACACACCAAGTCACAAATCTTAAAGCTATAACCAAAGTCTGGTAGTTATGATGCATCATAAGGAATGATAAACGACCTTCCAGGAGTTCAGAAATGGCCGTCTTCTGGATACATGAATCAAAAAGGAAAATAGTTACCGCTACAAAATTTACTTTATCAGTTGGTCCTTGATTACTGCTGCATGATACAATGACAAGAAGTATTACAGCATTACTTAGCAAATTTTGTAACTGCTAATAACACACACGTAATATAACATAACATACAGAAAGTTAGCCTATACATCATGACCATTGAGGCTAGTACAAGAGCAGTCTCCCTTTGCCTCTGGGAGACCCAAACTGTACTTGTAAAAATCTGCAATATTCAACACAGACCCTCCTGTATCTTTTCTCGAAGAGCATTGCATTTGCATTGGAATGACCTGCAAGAAACAATCAGTCATCTGTTAAAATATAGTAAACTAAAATGGTACACTTTTGTTCAAAAGAAGTACTAAGGGACCACTTGCTGACATTGCAAGCCATTGAAGTATATCTAACACTAAATATCCATGATGCTATTAGTCAGAATTATAAACTTTACATATTGTGGTAAAACCTTTTTCTGCAATATCTCATGAGACAGTTTAGCCCTCTTTACTTTCGTATTATCATTATTACTATTATATCTTTATCATTATCCTAAAATGGCTGCATTATACTCTGACCACCTGCAGTAAACACATTGGCAGAACACCCTTTTACGCAACCAATAGTAATAGCAATGACACAGCCAGGTGAGCCAGGTGGTGCATGGGAAGCCCCAGAGTGTCTGCCCAGGTGGAGGCAGTCTTAAGTAGCACCTCTATTGCACCAGCTGTGGCGGCATCGGTAGTAGTGGTGGTACTGATGGTGGTTGTGGTGTTAGTGGTAGTCGTCATGGCTGGCTGTAGTGATGATACTGGCAGACGCACCGTGACCCCATCTGTTGATGTCCTGGCCTAGGGGACAGGGAAGAGCTTTCAGCATGTGGGCCACTTCTCTCTCTCGTCAGCTTCCCAGTGCATTATCTGGTTTGTTAAACATGGAATAATTTCAGCACATGTGTGGTGGCGACAGCGAGGTTAGGACCCCGAAGGCTGCTCCTCGCCCCCCTCCGCCCCCCCGTTGCCGCCCGCGCTGCTGCCGCCCACGGCGCCACTGGGCCCGCCCGTATCTGCCAGGAGGGGGAGGCATCCTACAATTAATAGGTCTATCATATAATATAACCGCTCTATCTAAGATTAAGTTTATTTACTGCTTTACTGAGATTATTCCACTGATCTTACAAAAATAAATATGCCAATTAAGGAATATACATACATACATACATACATACATACATACATACATACATACATACATACATACATACATACATACATACATACATACATACATACATACATACACACATACATACATACATACATACATACATACATACATACATACATACATACATACATACATACATACATACATACATACATACATACATACATACATACATACATACATACATACATACATACATACATACATACATACATACATACATACATACATACATACATACATACATACATACATACATACATACATACATACATACATACATACATAC
>BOPN01005242.1:17500-22500 GCA_017312705.2 Penaeus japonicus
AATGATCATCTCACTTAAGATGAGAGAGTCAGTCTTGAGAGAAAAATGATGACCGGAAGTTGCAAAAACGGGGGAAAAATAAGCAGAGAGGGAGAGGAGGAAAGAGAGGGAGAGGGAGGGAGAGGAGGAAAGGGAGGGAAGGAAAGTGAGAGGGAGGGAGGGAAATTGGGAGAGAGGGAGGAAGAGAGAGAGAGAGAGAGAGAGAGAGAGAGAGAGAGAGAGAGAGAGAGAGATGAAAATGGTGACACATACAAAAAAAAAAAAAAAAAAAAAAAAAAAACATACAAAAAAAAAAATACATACACAGAAGAGTTATAGCAGATACACATAAAAAATATGATGGAAAGACATCCAATAAATAACAAAAAAAAGGAGATACATATAAGAAATACCAAAATAGAGACACATACAAGGAGATACATATAGGAGAGACACACTTGAATAACTATCACATGATTTCTTTTCGTTATCTCAGAAACAAAGAGAAACGTCGTTAAGTTCTTGAAGTTGCCGAAGTTGCAGTGGTGTTGCATCGGGTTCAACTTGCATCACATCTTTCTTTTTGCACAAAGATTGGTGAAGTTTCTTGTTTACACTTACGGTGCGATAGGGATCTAATTTGAGCTCTTTTGTCAGTAATGATGATGATAATGATAATAGTAATAATAATAATAATAATAATAATAATAATAATGAAAATAATAATAATAACAATAATAATAATAATAATAATAATAACAATAATAATAATGCTAAAAATAATGATAATGATGATTACTATCATTATCATTAATAACTAAAAATATGGAATCAAGACAGTGAATAATGATTAATAAAATTCACTGACAAAATAAAACTTCATCACAAAAATAAGATTGACCAAAAAACAACACAATATAATTAAAAGTAACTTAATCAACGTAACATGAACTATAAGAAATTTAGTGAGAAAAAAAAGACAGATTTAAAATAAGGACAGAATATAGAAAAAATACAAAAAAGGCTCTTATATATTTATATAAATAAATAAATAAATGAATAAATATATGTGTGTGTGTGTGTATATATATATATATATATATATATATATATATATATATATATATATATATATATATATATATATATGTATATATATATATATATATATATATATATATATATATATATATATATATATATATATATATACGTTTATTTTGTTTATAAACTTTATCTTCAGAAGAACTTCTTTCGAAAAAAATGAATTAGAGGTATATGGGAGGTTGATGTGGCGAGAATAGCTTTGACACTCGGCGATCAGAAAACAAACAAAAACAGTAACAATTGTTGCTTTGCAATTTGTGCAGGAAAATGCAGTTTGCCTTCCTTAGCGTCGACTCAGGACGGAATCACCGTGCGGGGCTTGCAACATCGAGTCGGTTGAGTCAGTGTCTATCTTCTTGGCCATTGCACGATATGGATGATTTGAATTAACAGCATGATTAACGGTTCATTATTATTATTATTATTTTTTAAACACTCTTCGTCAACACTATCCTGGTATGGCTACAAGATATATCTATATTCACATGGGAAAATAAATATATATATCTATATATTTAATTTTTTTTTCTTTTCTTCTCTCTCGTGTTCATCCCGGAGCGAAATAAAGTCTTGCTCCCATTTTTTTTTTTTTTTTTTTTTTTTTAGTTTCCTTTGCTTCGATATCCTTCAAGACACCAACTAACGAGCTACTTTATATCCTTCAAAGGACATTTAGGCACTGGGTTGTTGTTGTTTTTTTTATCTTCATGATAAAAGTATTTTTTTGTGATTTTTTTTTTTTTTTTTTTTTTTTTTTTGCAGGTGGGAACTCTTGTACGAATATGAACATACAATAGATTTTTTTTTTTTGAGGGGGGGGGGGGAGTTTCCCGGCGCCTCTGCCTCCCCCTTTTTTTCCTGGGGATTCCTGTAGGAGGGGCTGTAGGAGAGAGAGAGAGAGACACACACACATAGGACACCGAATTGTGGACAGGAAATGCGTAGGAGGAGCGAGGGCGACGGTGGAGGGGGGGGGGGGTGCAGGAGACGGCGAGAGGTTATCACAGATGTCCAGCTCGAGGCACCAGACCTGCCGAGGAGGAGGGGGGGGAGAAGAAGAAGGTATTACGTGAGTCTCTGCGTCGAGATCTTTGTCAGAAGTGATTCTAATAGTAATGACGATAATATAATGATAATAACAATTCTCATAATAGTAATAACAATAATAATAACATCATTATTAATAATAACAAAATAATCCACATCATATTAATGACAGCAGATTTAGTTTTATTTATTTTTTCTCCAAATAACAACATGACAGCATATCAACAGAAGGTAAAAAAAAAGCCATATCACACTCGAGACCCGAAGAATCTCAAGGACTCAGACTCACGCTATATGAGATCAAGTGTATGTAAAACGTCCTTGCTCTTTTTCCTGGTCCTTCGGGAGTCCATCGTCGGTAGCGCCTCCAGCCGGGTAGGACGTCGGAGGGACATTTCGGGGGAGATTGACGAGAAACCTCCTCCTGCAGGATACAGGGGTGGGGTGGGAGTAGGAGGGGGTGAGGGTGGAGGGGGGGGAGAGAAGTAGAATTAGAGGGGGGTGAAAGGATTAATGGATAATGTGTTTTGCTTAATAAGTCCTGTCGTGTAATCATGAAATAGCTGTATGAGCAGAGGAACACGGTAGTCATACTTACTTACGTTTAGTCCATTAATATAACACAGTGATGAATGTTGTCGTGAGGAATTGTGTCTTAAAATAACTTTTTTTTTTTCTTAACTTATCCTTTAGAAATCGAATGCACATTCATGTTTAGGAATTATGTGACACTTGGGAACCAATCTTCTGGCACTACAACATACCACCGAGAGTGTCCGCTTGAAGCACAAACCTATGTCTACCACACCGTTGCACTCACAAAATGAGTTATATTACCATACTGCACTTAGTTATAGTCACTAGCACAAAGTCATGCGACATTAGCCACGCCCCCTGTAAAACAGCGTCCAATCAGAAGCACGTTTCTTGATGGAGACAAGTCGGGCTAGTAAATGCGGAGAACATGATTGGCCAGACGGGGAGAGGTGGCAAGAAGGGGGCGGGGCTTATTTCGCCTGTCTTTGTGCCGGTGACTATAGTATGTGGCTCTCACAGAATCACAGCTAAAGCCATTAAAGCATCCACAGCGATAGAACAGGAGAAGCCATACGCAGCAGTATCAAAACACTTCGCAATATCAACGAACTCATTTGTGCAGCAAAAAAATGCCTTTGTACTCACTACACACATTGGTGCTATGATTGGGGAAAAAATACTTTTAATTGTCTGTATGTGTAAGTGTGTGTGTGTGTGTGTGTGTGTGTGTGTGTGTGTGTGTGTGTGTGTGTGTGTGTGTGTGTGTGTGTGTGTGTGTGTGTGTGTGAATGTGAGTGAGTGTGAATGTGAATGTGAGTGTGAATGTGAGTGAGTGTGAATGTGAGTGTGAGTGTGAATGTGTGTGAATGTGAGTGTGAGTGTAAATGTGAGTGAGTGTGAATGTGAATGTGAGTGTGAATGTGAGTAAGTGTGAATGTGAATGTGAGTGAGTGTGAATGTGAATGTGAGTGTGAATGTGAGTGTGAATGTGAGTGTGAATGTGATTGTGAGTGTGAATGTGATTGTGAGTGTGAATGTGAATGTGAGTGTGAATGTGAGTGTGAGTGTGAGTGTGATGTGAGTGAGTGTGAATGTGAGTGTGAATGTGAGTGTGAATGTGAGTATAATAGAGAGTGTTCATGTGTGTGTCCACGTTCATTTTAGTATCTGTGTGCGTGCGGGCACCCGGTGCGTGCGCCGTGCGTGCAGAGCGTGCCCTGGCGTGGCGCGAGGAGCCGCGACTCACGTACCTAACCATCCGTTACTCATGACCCCCCCAGAGACTCCAGTGCCCCCCACACTCGAGGAGGAGGAGTTGGAGCCCCAGGAGGAGTTGTAGGAGTTGCTGGAGTTGTTGAAGGAGGAGTTGAGATTGAGGGTGTTGCCCCACATGCTCTGGCTCATACTCATGTTGAGGGCATTGTTACTCGTGCTGTTCTTCTTGTTCAACGGTTTGGCTGGGGAGAGTGAGAACTACCTTAACATTCGTCCACTAAGAGAACAAGACACAGACACGGGCCATGGCGAGGGACGGCGCCGGAGAACACTCGAGAACACAGAGGTATGAACTAAGAACACATTTCTATAGAATGAATAATGAATATTTTTTTTATATCTTATTCATTTGTTTATAATCCATGAACAATGAACATTATAGGAAGACGCATTCGTTTTTCCTCGTTCATTTGTTCATTTATTTGTGACGCAAGAACGAATCAAGTTCATCATGGCGAATGAAGAAAAGGGTTATTCAGTCCCATTCATACCCTTTTCTGCATTAAAAAATAATAATAATTTATTCATATCTCCGCTTGCATTCCAGTGCCGTTCTACCCAGCCATGGACAGCAATAGTGCATATAAATCATCAACGAAGTACCGTTTTGCAAAGAGTTTATACAAAACAAAAACAAAAACAAAGAAAAACAATAAAACATGAAAAAACACAGAGGACCACAATCTTAAAGCTAAAAGCGTCCCCAGCCCCTCCCCCCCCCCCCCCCCTCTGCGAAACCCCAACGAAGTAACACTTAGCAAAAGGTATATACAAAACGAAAAAAACAAACAAACATAAAAAAACACACACACAGAGAAACAACAAACTCGATCGTAGAAGTGCCCCCCCCCCCTCCAGTCCCCTTCCCACCCCCCCTTCCCCCCTAGACCCGAAGAACGAGCAGCAGAAGGAGTCACGAGCAGATGGCGCAAGAGTCGGGGTACTTACTCATCGTGTTAGCATCGTCCTGGAACCGCACAAGCAGCTCGTTGGCTCGCTTCGGCTTGAAGTAGGTGCCTGCGATGTCCTCTTCCTCACCCTTCTGCAGCTTCTGT
>BOPN01005242.1:35000-37500 GCA_017312705.2 Penaeus japonicus
AACAACAACAACAACGAAACCAAAGCTCCCGGCAGACCGAGGACGCCCACACCACCCACACCGCCCACCTTGTCGATGATTCCCTGCAGGAGTTTGATCTGCTGCTCCTGCCGCCGGATGGTCTCCAGGTAGTCGGTCCTCTCCTCCTGGAACTCCGAGGTCAGGTCCTGGATCTCCTGCTCCATCGACTTGATCTGTTCGAGGAGCGAGTCAGGTTAGAATGAGCGATTCAAGTTAGAACAAGCGAAATGAATGAGTCGAATTGGGAAGAGTGAGTCAAGTTAGAACAAGCGAAATGAGTGAGTCGAATTGGGATGAGTGAGTCAAGTTAGAACAAGCGAAATGAGTGAGTCGAATTGGGATGAGTGAGTCAAGTTAGAACAAGCAAAATGAACGAGTGGAAATGGGATGAGTGAGTCAAGTTGGGATGAGCGAAATGAACGAGTCGAATTGGGATGAGTGAGTCAAGTTGGGATGAGCGAAATGAGTGAGTCGAATTGGGATGAGCGAAATGAGTGAGTCGAATTGGGATGAGCGAGTCAAGTTGGGATGAGCGAAATGAGTGAGTCGAATTGGGATGAGTGAGTCAAGTTGGGATGAGCGAAATGAACGAGTCGAATTGGGATGAGTGAGTCAAGTTAGAACAAGCGAAATGAGTGAGTCGAATTGGGATGAGTGAGTCAAGTTGGGATGAGCGAAATGAACGAGTCGAATTGGGATGAGCGAGTCAAGTTGGGATGAGCGAAATGAACGAGTCGAATTGGGATGAGTGAGTCAAGTTGGGATGAGCGAAATGAACGAGTGGAAATGGGATGAGCGAGTGGAGTTGGAATGAGCAAGGCGAGATATCCTGTGACTCGTACTTTGAAATGACCAACGCGGAAATATTATGATGAACTTTGACTCCCCCTTCCCCCTTCACCCCCCTCCCTTATCCCTCCCTCTCCCACATTCCCTCCCTCAACCCTCTACTTTACCCTCCACCCCCCCTCCATCCCCCCTCCGTTCCTCCCTCCCACCTCCATCCCTCCCTCCCCCCTCCACCCCACCCCTCCCCTCCATCCCTCCCTCCCTCATCCCCACCCACCCCTCACCCTTATCCCCTCCACCCCTCCCCAATCTCCCTCCCACCTCCCCCTCCCTCATCCCCCCCTCCACTCCCTCCCTCCCACCTCCACCCCTTATCCCCCTCCCACCACCCCTTATCCCCACCCTCCACGCCTCCACCCCTCCCACCCTCCCCCTCCCCCTCACCTTGAGCTTCTGCGTCTTGGCCAGCTCCGTCTTGGCCTTGAGTTCCTCGTGGATGTCGTCGTAGACCTTGATCATGATCCCGTCCGCGTCGTCCACGGTCTTCAGCGCCTCGCTCAGGATCTTGATGCGCTTCTCGTGGTATTTCTTCCGCTGTTTGCGCTTGACTTTCAGCTCCTTGTCTTGGCTCTTCTCGCCGCCCACCATCTGCTGCTCCAGTTGTTTCAGTCTGGGGGGAGGGGGAGGGATTAAGGGAGGATTAAGGGAGGTAGGGGTTGTGGGATGGGTGGGGGAGTGGGAGGGGGTTGGGTTTGTTTTTGTTTGTGTGGGTGGATGGGTGGGGTGTTTGTGTGGGGGGTTGTTTGTGTGGGGGGTTGTTTGTGTGTGGGGGTGTGGGGGGTGTTTGTGTGTGTGTGTGGGGGGGGTTGTTTATGTAGGGAGTTGTTTATGTGGGGGGTTGTTTGTGTGTGGGGTGTTTGTGGGTGTGGGTGGGTGTGCGCGCGCGAGTGCGCGCCTTTGTGTACTTCATATCCAAAAGATAAATTGCAGTTTACTTACTCAGAAACAAAAACAATTCCAGAAAAAGGCAAACAAAAGGAATCAGAAGTCAGACACCATATACCAAAGCAACCCACCTCTGCAGGGCCTCCTTCTGCATAGAGTTCATCATCTCGGGTGCTCTGCAAAGAAATGATTAGTGCCGTTAATAAATTCCCTTTCCATCTCCAATTCAATTGTTGTCTTACTATTGCCTTTTCATATATTATTCATCTCAGAGTACAAGGGAAACAAGCAGTTATTCATATAATCCGCCGTGAATTGAGGTAATGGTAGTTGGCTAACGATAATGCTTAACAACATCTTGTGCCCGGAATTTAACTGGCATAACTGAGATGCAAAGACTATCACGTTTGAGCTGAGACGAGAAAAAGAAAAACAGCCTGTTAAGAAGCACACTCAATAACCCAGTTGAAATCGTGGATCCAATACTAAACAACCGAGCTAAATACGCATAATCAAGAGGTCCATTTCTCTCGACACCGGTGACTGACGAGACAAAAGTTGGTTCGAAGTTGTAAAACGTCTTACGGCCGTATCCCTAGTCCTCTGCCATCGCCATGGTCATCTTACGGTGCAAAGGACAGTGACGAAGCCGTTATATTTTTATTTTTTTTTTATTTTCTAGTGCACTCGCCTTCGTTAATTATCCCCCAAGCGAAGGATCTGGCAAGCGTTCCAATACTATTTC
>BOPN01005242.1:45000-50000 GCA_017312705.2 Penaeus japonicus
GACTTTGTTTCGCTTGATCTTTGTACACGTGTTTCTATGGTTGTATGTTTGTTCAACTTGCCTTAGATTATTTTTTTCCAACTCGTTCTTTTGTTATCCAAAATTGCCCATAGAACAAACTATATTTTGTAAAATGTAAAAAATGGCGAATTAGAGAGAAAGAAAAGTTTTGAGAAATAATGAGTTAGTGAGTGAATAAGTGAACTAATTGAGTGAGTGTGAGTAAATGTGTGGGTGAACGAGTGAGTAAATTATTGAGTGAATATGTGAATGAATGAGTGAGACATGATTAAGTGAGTGACTGACTGATGGACAGATTTAGCGATCAAATAGATATAAATAAATACATGAGTCACCGAATAAATCTATGGTGACTGGACACGAAAGTCTATGTCGCAAATAGTTCACGCAATGATCACGAATAACTTGATCAGTTTGTAGGCCGACTTAATAAGTACAAGAAAAACACAACAAGAAACACTCTAAAGCATGCCTAATTATTGGTAAAAGATACCTTTGAATTTCGCGAAGAAAAAAATATTCAGAAATGAAAGAGTACAAACTGAATACAAGGAACAAGAGACAATGTAACAGGCGGAGATAACCCTACCTAGAGCCCTTATCGACAGACAAACAAAACTGGCAGGCAATAAAAGAACTAATGAACATTGCACAGAGAAGAGAATAAGATAAAGGAACTGCATAATTTCAGCATTTGAGATTCGATACGACACGAGCCTCAACACAGAACAATCCGTAAGAACCTATTTTCATGTCGAATCGTGACACTTCATAAATCATTTCATGACTGCGTATGACTACATATCAACAGGACCCAATACCGGGCACAGAACTAAATATACCATCCAAAACATCCTGTATAACATTGCAAGAGGGCGTTGCGTCATCCAAACATCCTATATAGAGTTACGATACCAGCAGTAGGACGTTGCTATACCACTTACGCCCATCACCTGACAACAGGTCAAGAAATACCATCCAAAGTACCCTACACGGCATTACCCAAGGGCGTTGCTATACCGCCCTACGACCACCATGACCCACGCCCAACCCTACCGGCATTACCCAAGGGCGTTGCTATACCGCCCTACGGCCACCATCACCCGCGCCCAACCCCACCCATTACTCACTCGTTTCCTGGCCGCCCTGTTGCTCCAGAAGGGACTTGAGTTTCTGGATTTCCTCCTGGTACTCGCGCAGCATGGCGTCCTTCGGGTCCTCGTTGATCTTGGGTTTGTTTTTGATGTTCTTCGCTCGGTTGGCGTAGCGGAGCGTGCTCAGAGTCTCGTCGTAGTTGTTGTCGGCGGGACTCAGGCACGCCACCATCAGCGTCTTGGTGTTGCCTCCTAAGGAATCCTGTGGGGAGCGAGGGCGTGGTAGAAAGGGCGTAGCGGTAGCTAGGGTGGAGCGGGAACAGAGGAGGGGGGGGGGTAGGGTTAGGGGGGTAAGGGAAAGGGTGTCGATCTTTTCAGGGTTTGAGAGTGATTTTGAGGATGGTGGGATTTTGTGTTTTTTTTCTGTTTCAAGTTTTTTTTTTATCCTTTATTCAGTTATATGTGTTAATTTGTTTGATTGTCATATCAACTTCTTTCTAAGGGGCTATGATTGTGAAACATTTACGTATACCAGATTCTATATAATACTGATAATTTGGAAGTAAATGGAACGCTCTAATTTGGAGAGTCGTTTTGTGTAGAAGAATTTGCTGCGTGGATTTTCTTTCGTTTATGGTATAATGACGTCTTGTGGTAAAGTAAAACGGATTAGTAGGCTACCTATAAACTCCACAGATGTACCCACGATAAAACACACGTACCAAGAATATTCAAATGAGTGTGAGTACCCTGTATTTCATGGTATACTATACACTATCACATGACAGCAAAATAAATAAATAAATAATAAGCAGAAATAAGCCAGGAAGTAAATAAAGAGTTGTAAAAATGCACAGCAGACGGAGACCCCCAAAGATGTACCCACGATGAAACGCACGCACTTGCAAAAACCGAACGAATTTTGTCCCTCTATTTCGTGCTATACACTACTGTGTTGTACCAAAACAACATACAAATTAAGTCCCTATATTTCATGTCGTGTGGCAGTCCAAATAAATAGAAAATTAACTAACCTCATAAATGAATACACGAATAAATGAATAAATAAAGAGTTCTAATGTAAACGATAATTCGATAATTGCCATATTTCATGGTATACGATATCGCGTTACAGTACAAATCAACCATTAACTAGCTTCATAGAGTAAGTAAACACATAAATAATGGAAATAATCTAATGTTAAAACACATTTGTTGATACCCAACATATAACGGAAACACGTTAACACTCACTTATGCAGAATAACCAAATAAGATAAAAGTCCCTATATTTCATGGTATGCAATATCGTGTTGCAGTAATAAGAAAAAACTAACTAATTTCACTAATTAATAAATGAATAAATAGATGACTGAATATAGATTCTCATGTAAACACATAGTCGATAATAACCAACAGAAACACGATGAAATACACACACACACACACACACCCACACCTACACCCACACACAAGCACCCCCCCCCCACACCCACACCCACACCCACACCCACACACACCCACACCCACGTACCTGTAGTAACCGCGTGAGTTTCGAGTCCCTGTAAGGAATGTGTTTACTCTTGCCGTCTACCAGCGCAGAGATCACGTTTCCGAGGGCGCTTAGGGAGAGGTTAATCTTCGTCGCCTCCTTCAGACGGTCCCCCGTGGCTCCTGTGGGGGGGGGGGGAGAGAGAGAAAGGGGGGCGTTAGATTCAAAGGAATTCGTTTGTTTTTGAGTGTTTGTCGAGATCAGGTTGGTGTTCCTTTAGTGAAATGGAAGGGACGAGAGAGAGAATTGGCGGGTTTTTTTCTTCTCTCTCTTTTCTCTAATTATCTTTTCTTTTGATTTCCTATTTATTCGTTTTCTCATCTTCCACGTATTCTGAATCCTCCCGTTTTTCTGGGGTTTTTTTCCTCCCGTATTCTGTATTTTTCTCCCGTTTTCCCGTTTACTTTCCCATACCTTCTTCCTTCTCCTATTTCCCTCCTTTCGCTGTCATACGTACCTCTTTCTCTGTCTCCTGCCTCCTCCCTTCGCCTTATTCTATTTTCTTCCTTTATCTCTTTCCCGGACGTCTCCCTTCCTTCTTTTATCATCATCTTCTCCCTCCCCTTCTCGCTCTATCCCTCTTTCACCCTCACCTTAACCACCTTTCCCCCCCCCCCCCATACCCTCACCTTCGTCCTCCACTTCCTCTTCCTTCACCTGCCTATCAAAGCCTGCCAAGTTGACGAGGTTGAGCATCGTTCCTCACCCACACACACAAGCACCCCCCCCCCCACACACACACACACCCACACACACCCACACCCACACACAAACACCCCCCCCACACACACACACACACCCACACCCACACACACCCACAAACAAACACACCCACACACACACACATCCACACCCACACACACACACACACGTACCTGTAGTAACCGCGTGAGTTTCGAGTCCCTGTAAGGAATGTGTTTACTCTTGCCGTCTACCAGCGCAGAGATCACGTTCCCGAGGGCGCTTAGGGAGAGGTTAATCTTCGTCGCCTCCTTCAGACGGTCCCCCGTGGCTCCTGGTGGTGGGGGGGGGGAGAGAGAGAGAGAAAGGGGGGGGGGTTAGATTCAAAGGCATTCGTTTGTTTTTGAGTGTTTGTCGAGATCAGGTTGGTGTTCCTTTGGTGAAATGGAGGGGACGAGAGAGAGAATTGGCGGGTTTTTTTCTTTCTCCTTTCTCTAATTATCTTTTCCTTTGATTTCCTATTTATTCGTTTTCTCATCTTCCCCTTACTCTGAATTCTCCCGTTTTTTTCCCTCCCGTATTCTGTATTTTTCTCCCGTTTTCCCGTTTACTTTCCCATACCTTCTTCCTTCTCCTATTCCCCTCCTTTCTCTGCAATACGTACCTCTTTCTCTGTCTCCTGCCTCCTCCCTTCGCCTTATTCTATTTTCTTCCTCTATCTCTTTCCCCGACGACTCCCTTCCTTCATTTACCATCATCTTCTCCCTCCCCTTCTCGCTCTATCCCTCTTTCACCTTCATCTTAACCACCTTTTCCCTTCCTTTTCCCCTCCTTTTCCCCTCCTTTCCCCCCCTCCCCCCCCTCCCCTACCAAAGCCTGCCAGGTTGACGAGGTTGAGCTTTATTCCTCCCTCCCTCCCTCCCTCCCCCTTAACCTCCCCCCCACCCTCCTTCTCTGTCCCTCTCCTCACTCACTCTCTGTCCCCTTCCCTCCCTTCTTCCCATCTCACCCCCACCCCTTCTCTCTTCCCCCTCACCCTCATCCATCCCCCCTAACCCCCTCCCCTCACCCTCAACCCTCCCCCCTAACCCTCCTCCTAACCCCCTCCACCCCTCACCCTCAACCCTCATCCACCAACCGTCCCACACCCTCAACCCTCCCCCCTAACCCCCTCCCCTCACCCTCAACCCTCCCACCCCCCACCCCACCCCACCCCCTCCCCCCATCCTCCCACACCCACACCCACCGACCGACCTCACCTGTCTTGGCCTGCCTCTCGGAGCCCGCCAAGTCGACAAGGTTCAGCTTCCCGCTGCGGATGTTATCGGTCTCGCCCGTCGTGTCCATCATCTCGAGGGTGATGGTGAAGATGGAGTGCGAGCGGGAGGAGTCGGCGTTCATGAGGGTGGCGCCGACGGAGCGGTTCTTCCAGCCGCGGTCCATCAGTTCCTCGCACTCGGACGTGTTGTGGACCGGGTGCTGGGAGAGACCTGGGGGACGGAGGGAGAGAGAGGGAGGGAGGTTTGGTTAGTTCGTGGGAGTGGGGGGGGGGAGATGGGAGAGGGGGAGGGGGGAGGGGGGCGAGAAAGAGAGAGACGGAAGGAGGGCGGATTTTATGTATATATATATATATATATATATATATATATATA
>BOPN01005242.1:60000-70000 GCA_017312705.2 Penaeus japonicus
GAGACACACGATCGAGCTAGTGTCCAGCGTGTCCTATGTATGATATCCTATACTTAAAGATAGGCTGGCTTTTATAACTACATTGCAGCATTTAAATCTTCTTCTTCTTCTATTTTTCTTTCTCTTCTTTTCTTATCTAATTACCCATCTTCCTCACTCGAACCCTCACCCACTCCCACTCCCTTACCCTCACCTTCACCCACCTTCACTCCCACTCCCTCTTCCTCTCTCTCTCTCTTCCTCTCTCTCTCTCTTTTCTTATCTCCTTCGCTCTTCGGACATAAAATATCAGCTGTTCGCGTGGAACAAGCCCCCCCCCCCCTCTGGCTATTAGAATGTTCAGAGACAGGGTAATGATGCAACAGATCATGTGTACAGCTGGAGGCATAACTACTGCGGCTTCGGCAAAGAAAATCAATGGCATTTATACAAGTCTACCCTAAAAATAACACTGGCATTTCGACGAATGGTTAGATACTCCCGGAGTTCATAAAAAATGAGAGACAGAGAGATTGGAAAGAGGGGAGGGAGGGAAGGAGGGAGGGAGGGAAGGAGGGAAGGAGGGAGGGAAGGAAGGAGAGAGAGAGAGAGAGAGAGAGAGAGAGAGAGAGAGAGAGAGAGAGAGAGAGAGAGAGAGAGAGAGAGAGAGAGAGAGAGAGAGGGGTGGGGGTAGATAAATAGATAGATAAAGAGAAAAGGCAGAGATAGAGAGAAAGAAAGAATAAGAGAGAGGGAAGGAAGGAGGGAGGGAGAAAGAGCGTAAAAGAGAGAGAGAGACATTCAGTAACAAGAACAATGCGAATAAAAAATCGGTCATAACCAAATATCAATAACATTACCAATAACAAACATAACGACATTTGTGAACACGGTGAAAAAAAACACGACATAAAACAACACAAAAAAACATCGACATAATTTCAACAATAAAAAACAATGATAATAAAACACCCGAAGTGACACGTCATGATTGACAGCACAAGCGTGACGTCTCCTCCTTCAGGTTCCGGGAAGAGACACTTGGTAACGCTTATCGGAAGAGCTCTGTTATCATCACTGTTATCTTTTTTTTATTTCCTTTTGGAATTCGTTTATTGTTATTATGGCCATTGTTAGATTGATTATTATTGTTGTTTTTATTGTTCTTATTACTCTTATTATTACTACGAGTATTATTGTTACTTTTACTATTATCTGTATTATCATTATTATTATAATTATTATCAGCATTGTCATCATCATCATTATCATCATTATTATCATTATCATTATTACTATCTTCATTATTATTTTCATTAAAATCATCATTATCATTCATCTATTCTTATCATCATCTTTGTTATTCACTAATTCCTTCATTCATTCGTTTTTTTTCTGTTATCATCAATATCATCATTACTGATTGTTAATGCAATTACTGTTATCATTATTACCATCATAATCATATAATCATTTACTGTAATTATTAGTATTACTGCTATTATCATTTATTGTAGTTATTAGTGTTACTGCTATTATCATTATCATTATCATCATATCCATTATTGTTATTGTCATCATTATTATCACACCACCATCATCACAACTTCTATCATTACTCCTGTTGATATCATCATCATCATTATCTTAATCTTTTGCATCATTATTACTGCTGTTATTATTACTATTATAATTATCATCAGCACCAAAACCATAATTAACATAAACATTATATCAGAATTACTCCTGGCAGCATCGTCATCATCATTATCATCATCATTATTACTGTTATCACTATCATCATTATTAATGTTATCATTATTTCGTCATCATAATCATCACCATCATCATAATTTTTAAGACATCATTTCCCTGCACTTCATGGCCCATTTCAGAACTCTCATGGCAAGATGTAAGTCATTATCATGCACAATACCATGCAGAACTGGTGTGGTACTATACCAACTCATGAGAAAAGGTCATGAGGCATTGGCCTGGCACTGCTCTGGCACTTCCCTCACATTCTCATTTTTTGGCACGTTACACACCGTCACGACACCTGTCATGACCTACCCTTGTGGTCTACTCTCATGACACATTTTCATGATTCAGCTACATGACGCTGCCCTTTGAAACATCCTCATGACTGAGCCTCATGACGTTCCCCACTACCTCACACCCTCATGAACCCTCATGACTCACATTCTCATGAATCTCACGGCGGCGCACATTACCAGATATCCTCATGACTCATGGCGTTGTCTACTACCACATAACCTCATGACTCAACCTCATAACTCAACTTTATGATTCAACTTTATTAGTCTTATGATGTTATTCCATGACTCACACCTACATAACTCAACCTCATGACTCCCCCTCATTCCACCCTTCGCCATAAAAGAACCTCATAACTCACCCCTACACGATTCAGCCTCATAACCCCCACCCTCATAACTCAACCCTTCCCCCCCTTTCGCCATGCTGGAGCTTCATGACGCTATCCCATAACTCATACCCACATATTTCAACCTTCATAACTTCATAGCCTCATGACTCACCCCCCTCCCTCATAACTCAACCCCCACCCCCGTTCGCCATACTGGAACCTCATGACGCCACCTCATGACCAACCCCCCTTCCTCATAACTCAACCCCCACCCTCCTTCGCCATGCTGGTACCTCATCACCCATCTTCCTCATAACTCAACCCCCACCCCCCCCCCCTTCGCCATGCTGGAACCTCATGACGCCATCTCATACCACATACCCTTCGCCATGCTGGGACCTCATCACCCCCTTTCCTCATAACTCAACCCCCGCCATGCTGGAACCTCATGACGCCACCTCATACCACATACCCTTACGGAGCGTCGGCGCTACTATCGATCCCAACCTTTCCGTTGCCTTCTATTATTCAGCGCTCGCCTGTCGCTATATTTCAATGTCTTTTTTTCTATTTCATATGTTCCTTCCTTTATTCTTGCTTCTCTTCTTCCTTCATTCGTTTTTTTTTTTTTTTTTTTTTTTTTTTGGGGGGGGCGTTTTCTTAATCATTGTTTTTTCAATGTTTATTGTGTTTTGCTTTTTTTTTATCTGTTCGTTTTATTCTTCTCTCTTCTTAATTTTTATTTCCTCTTTTTTTTTTCTTTCTCCCATTCATTCTGTTCTTTTTCAATATTTGCCATTCTTTTTTTCATTATTTTTTTCGTTTAATTCTTCCTTCTTTCACTTATTCTGATATTTTATTTCTCTCCTTTCTCCCTCTCTCTTTTTCTTTTCATTATTACTCTTATCTATCACTATTTGGCTTTTCTTCCGTTTATTCTTTTACTCTTGTTCATATTCTGATACTACTTCTTCTTCTTCTTTTTCTCTCTTCCTCATCCTTTTCCTTATCTACTTCTTCCTCTTCCTCCTCTTCTTCTTCTTCTTCTTTTTCTTCTTCTTCTTCCTCCATCTCTTATTTTTATTTTTATTTTTCTTCTTTATGTTCTTCCTCCTCCTCCTCCTCTCCCTTCTCTTCCTCCTTATTCTCCTTATCTACTTCTTCTCCTTCCCCATCCCTTTCCCTTCCCCATCCCCCATCCCATCCTCTTCCCCCTCACCCCAATCCCCCTTCCCCATCCCCCTCACCCCCCATCCCCTATCCCTTCCCCCTCCCCCTTCCCCATCCCCCTCACCCCTCACCCCAATCCCCCATCCCCCCTCTCTCCCTCCTCTCCCCCCTCTCCCTGTTGACTCCGTAGATTATGGTACGAAAGGGCATGTGCTGAAAATCAATGGGTTTGTCTTCACGAGTAAAAAGGCGCACTCGCTCTCAATCTCCCTTTGTTATAATGGTTATTTCCTCCTGCGTGATATGTCAGCCGGGCGTAAACTGTAGAATGGTGAGGGTGTGTTACTTGGTAAAGGCGGAGAAATTCAGTGGTACAGGGTACTGTTCTTGTTATTATTGTGTTGTCATCGAGCGATTCAATGGTATAGGTTATTTGTATTATTACTAAAGTGCTGTCATCGAAAGATTTAATGGTACGGGTCACTTGCATTGTTAAGGTTTTTTTTCATTAATGATGGTACGTATCTTTATTGTTATACTGGTATTGATGAGAATTATGATGGCAGTAATGACAATAAAGGTAATCATGTTATTAACAACAATACTGATAATAATGCTAACAAGATTTAATAGCAATAGCAACAATAATAACAATAAAAACTAGAATAATAATAATGATGATGATGATAATAATAATAATAATAATAAGAGCAACGGCAATAATGATAATGATAACAACAATGAATTATAGAATAACAATGATAGTAAAAAATAATACTAATGATAGTAAAAAATAATACAAATGATAGTAAAAAATAATACTAATGATAGTAAAAAAATAATAACAATGATAATAAAATATAAATACCAATCTTCCTGACACTCATCAATACTCACAAGTCTCAAAGGCACGTTTCATTCAAGGTGACTTTTTTTTCTAATTCAAAGTACGCTTAATATTTCATCCAAGGTTATTCATCCCTTCGAGTTCCTATCCGAGAAACACTGCCAGTCAACCTTACCAATACACAGATCTCTTGATTAAATTTTGATTTTTTTTTTCCAATACACAAATCTCTTGATTAAAATGTGATAGTGAATTTTTTCTTTCTTTCTTTTTTTTCTTTTTTTTTTTTTTTTTTTTTTTGTTAACACGTCGAATCGAACTTATGTAAATTATACATGGATTATAACGGAGGCAAGAATTCCAAGTCTGGGGAGCCAATACTTCGACATTCTTACCACAGAGTTGGCGTCGATTTGAGCCTTGCTGAGTCTGCAGGCTAAATAAGCTCAAAACATTGTCATCTTGTTGATCTGTTGCAATGCCAAGGGATTGCACAAATTGCAGAGCAGGGCGTCACGTGTTGCGGAGGTTCATAGCTTGGAGAAAATCGCGTGGTTCATAACGCCCACATTCTTCTCTTGTTATTGGCTTCTCCTCCTTTCTCTAGTCCTCTCCTATGCTTTCTTCTCTTCTTCACTCTCTCTCGTTTCCTCTCTCCACTCCACTTCTCTTCTCTTCTTCTGTCCTTTCTTCTCTTCTCTTCTCTTCTCTGCTCTTTTTCTATCCTTTCTTCTCTTCTCTGCTTTCCTATCCTTTCTTCTCTTCTCTTCTCTTCTTTTCTATTCCATTATCTTCTCTTCTCTTCTCTTCACTTCTCTGCTCTTCTAGTATCCTTTCTTCTCTTCTCTGCTTTCCTATCCTTTCTTCTCTTCTCTTCTCTTTTCTTCTCTTCTATTCCATTATCTTCTCTTCTCTTCACTTCTCTGCTCTTCTACTATCCTTTCTTCTCTTCTCTGCTTTCCTATCCTTTCTTCTCTTCTCTTCTCTTCTCTTCTATTCTATTCCATTATCTTCTCTTCTCTTCTCTCCTCTCCTTTCATCTCCTCGCTTCTTCTCTTCCTTCCGTTTCCTCTCTCCCCTTCCCCTCTCTCCTGCTTCACTTAACCTCTCTTTCATTCTCCTCTTTTCTCCTCTCTCCTCTCTCCTCTCATCCTCTCTCTCCTCTTTTCTTTCGTTCCTCATGTCTTCCTTACCTCCTCCTCCTTACTTCTCTCCCCTCTCCTCCACGTCCCCACATCTCCCCTACCCCCACCCTCTCCCCTCCTCCGCCTAACGAGTGTGAACTGTGCGTGCGTGTAAGAGACTATCATCCACCCCCTACCCCCCTCCCCACCTCTCCCTCTCCACCCGCTACCTTCACGCTCCCCCCCCCCTCCCCTCAGACAAACACACACCGTCGAAACCCCCACCTTAGTCCCTTTCCCTCCTCCTCTCCTACTCCCCTCCCTTCCCCACCTCTCCCGTCCCCTCCCGCTCCTCTTCCCATCCTCCTCCCCTCTCCCTCCTCATCCACCACTCCCTTACCATCCTCCCCCTCCGCCACCCCTTCCCTTCTCCTTCCCTCTCCCCCACCCCTCCCGTCCCTCCCCTACCATCCTCCCCCTCACCCACCCCCCCATCCCTCCCCCATCCACCCACCCCCTCTCCATCCTCCCCCTCACCCATCCCCCCTCACCCCTCCCCATCCACCCTCTCCCCCACCCCCTTCTTCCCAAGCTCCCTATCCGAGGTCGTTACCGAAGGCTTTACGATATTTACTGACCCAGAAAGGGCCTCGTCCAACCGACCCCCGATCCGACCCCCCCGTGTCTCGGCTCGTCTCGCGCCTCGGCTCGGCCCGGTCCGGTCCGGCGGCGCTGCGTGCGGATCGACCCACGGCGAAAAAGTTGCGGAAGGGAGGGGGGGGGATGGGGTGGGGGATGGGGGAGGGGAAGGGGGATGGGAGGGGGGAGGGGAAGTCGTAGTTTTTGAGGAGGGAAGGGGGGGGAGGGGGGAAGAGGGGGGAAGTCGTAGTTTTTGAGGAGGGAAGGGGGGAGGGAGGGAAGGGGGAGGGGGCGAGGGAGAGGGAGAAGGTAAGAGAGGGGAGGGAAGGTAAGGGAGGGAAGGGAAGAGAAGGGGGAAGGAAGAAGAGAAAGGGGAAGGGGAAAGGGAGAAGGAGAGGGAGAAAAAAGGGAAGGGAGAGGAGGGGAAGGAGGGTGTGGAGGGGGGAAGGGAGAGGGAGAGAAAGGAGTAAATCTGAAGAAAGAGAAAGAGGGAGCGAGAGGAGCGAGGGAGATGAATGAATTGATAGAGAGAGGTAGAGGAGCAAAGGGAAAGAGAGAGGAAAAGAGGGAAATGAGGGAGAGAGGGAAGGAAAGGATGAAGGAGGGAGGGAGGGAGGGAGGGAAGGAGAGGATGAAGGAGGGAGGGAGAGAAAGAATAGAGGAATACAGAAATAAAAAGAATGAGAGAATCCGAGAAAGAGAAAGAGAAGAAAAAAAGCAAGAAGGAGGAAGAGGAGGAACTCAAGAATAAGAAAGAGAGAAAGCACCACCAACATTAATTACAACAACGTAAGCAACAAGAAAGACAACAGTAACAATAACAACAATAACAACAACAAAAAACAAAATGAGACAAAACAATACCAATAAAATGGACAACAAATGAAACCCACAGAAAGAGCAATGTACCGCAACACACACACACACACACACACACACACACACACACACACACACACACACACACACACACACACACACACACACACACACACACACACACACACACACACACACACACACACACACACACGAATTCAAAGAGATATTCATAGACTTAATAAGTACCATTACCAACACCAATCATTAGAAGACGAAAAAAAAAAAAAAAATCAAACACGTCATTTTTTTTCTCTTCTTTGTGGGTGGGAGGGGGGTGGTAGGGGGAGGGAGGAAGGAAGAGGAGGGAGGAAGGAAGAGGAGGGTGGAAGGAGGGAAGGAGGAGGGAAGAGGGAGGAGGAGGGAAGAAGAGGGAGGGAGGAGGGAAGAGGAGGAAAGAGGGAAGGAGGAGGCAAGAGGAGGAAGGGAAAAGGAGGGAGGGAGGAGGGAAGAGGAGGAGGGAAGAGGGGGTAGGGGGGATGAGTGGTTGTTACGCATGAGATCCTAATTGCTTCGGTCTGTTGCGTGATCAACCGAATGCAAGATGTGAAAATGAGAGAGAGGTGAGGTATGAATTTACAAGTGGAGAGGAAGGTGGCGTCGGTGTTATTTAAATCAATTATTATCTTAATCATTATTTTAATAATTATCTTAATCATTATTTTAATAATTATCTTAATCGTAATCATTATTTTAATAACTATCTTAATCATTATTTTAATAATTATCTTAATCATTATCTTAATCATCATCATAATCATTATCTTAATCATCATCATAATCATTATCTTAACCATCATCTGAATTATCTTAATCATCATTTTAATAATTATTTTAATCATCATTTTAATAATTATCTTAATCGTCATCTTAACCATCATCTTATTCATTTTCTTAATCATTTTAATAATTATCTTAATCATTACTTTAACCATTATCGTTGTCATTACTGTTATCAATATCATTATCATTCCCGATAATCTTATGCGTGTTGTTGTTAATATTAGTAGAAGCTTTATGTAGAAATACACGATTAACAACAATCTCAATAATGATAATCATAACAACAATGATTATAACAATGATTGATAATATCCACGATAATGATAATGATAATAATGTTCATGATAATAATATTATGAGTATCATTAGTAGTAGTAGTAGCAGTAATAGTAGTAGCAGAAATAATAATGATTCCAGTAATCATGATAATAACAAAGATAATGATAGCAATGTTAAGAAAAACAAAAAACGAGAATAATAATAATCCTCATAATAATATTGAGACAATAATGATACTAACAATGGAAATAATAGTCATGATATTTGATGGTAATAATAACAACTAATAATACCAACTAATACGTAGTAGTAGTAATAATAATGAAAGTAATAATGATGATAATAATAATAATAATAATAATAATAATAAAAGTAATAATGATAATAATAATAATAATAATAACAATGATAATAACAATAATAATAACAATAATAATAATAATAATAATGACAATAATAATAATAATAATAACAATACTAACAAAAATAACAACAATAATAATAACAATAATAATGATAATAATAATGACAATAACAACAACAACAAACAACAAACAACAGCAACAACAACAAGCACCGACACCACAACACCCCCACCCCCCACCCCCCCAAGGAAAGCAGAGCAAGCCTGACACACGCTGATTGGAAAAGCCACAACGAGAGATTTTCATGGAACAGAAAATGGATTTATTGCTCTCTCGATTTTTCGATTATGTGTCAGTGGATTAAAGTTCTCCTTCTTGCGTAATGTTAGTGGTGATGGTGATGATGCTTTTAAGTTTGTTCAGGAGTGGTGATGGTAAAAGGGGGTGGTGGTGGTTATTTTCATTCTTATTTTATTTATTTATTATTATCATTATTTTTATTATTATTTTTATCATTATTTTCATTATTATTATCATCATCCTCATTATCATCATCATTATCATTATTATTATCATTATTATTATTATTATCAACATTAATATTATCGTCATAATCATCTCACCCTTATAATGATCATTACTGTATTTGCCATTGCTATTATCATTGTCATTATCACAATAATGGTAATGATAATAACAAAAAGTACTCTTATCATTACCATTATCATCATTATCATTACTAATATTATTTTCCTCCGTAGTAGCAGCAGTATTAACAGATTATTCCTATTTCCCTTTCTAGTACTGTTATCATTATCACAATCATTACCATCACAATTACCATTATTGTTATTCTCCTTATCATGAAAAAATCGAAACAAATTGAGATGATGAACAAATTGAGATAAAAAAGTAAACGTCAAAAAATAATAATAATAAATATATAAAAAGATTCAAAAATAGGTTCAAAATCACCCTCATCCCTACCTCCCTTCCACCTTACTCTTCCCCCTCCCCCTTCCACCTCTCCTCCCCCTTTCTTCTCCTCCCTTCTACTTCACTCCTTCCCCCCCATCCCTCTCCCGCATTTCCCCATACCCCCTCCTTTCCCCACTCCCCCCCCCTTCCCCCTTCCCTTCTCCCACTTCCCCATCCCCCATCCTCCCTCCCCCCTCCTTTCCCCACTTCCCCCACCCCCATCCTTCCTCCCTCCCACCCACTTCCCCCAACCCCCTCCCAATCCACCTCCCCTTTTCCCACTTCCCCTTCCCCCCACCCCCTTCCCCCTCCCCCATCCCATCCCCCTATCCCCCATCCCCCCTTCAATCCCCCATCCCCATCCCCTTCCCCACCCCCACCCCCTTCCCCCCTCCCAAACCCCCTTTCCCCCACCCCACCCCCCTCCTCTTCCCCCTCCCCTCCCCCCCCCTTTCGAAATCCCAAAATCGTGTTTGTCCATCGTAAAACAGCTCGAATTCCGCGGCGCAAATCTCGGAAAGATTTTTCAAGAATCGCCCCCTGTATGTTTGCGCTCCGGGGGAGAGGG
>BOPN01005242.1:75000-77500 GCA_017312705.2 Penaeus japonicus
GTAATCATTTTCATATCAGTCGCCAAAGTGTTTTCACAGCGCGGCTCACACAAGTTTTACTTATTCATTCCGATGAAGGTCAAAGTGCTGTACTCGCGGCGGCCTCATAACAGCAGCTAGGTGGAATACGCGAAGGGGATGAATTAGAGATAGAGAAAGAGAAATGGAAGAGCTAAAATAGAAAGGGAAAACAAAGAAGAGAAGAAGAAGGAGGGAGGGAGGGAGGGAGGGAGGAGAGAGAGAGAGAGAGAGAGAGAGAGAGAGAGAGAGAGAGAGAGAGAGAGAGAGAGAGAGAGAGAGAGAGAGAGAGAGAGAGAGAGAGAGAGAGAGAGAGAGAGAGAGAGAGAGCGAGAGAGAGAGAAAGAGAGAGAAAGAAAAAGAGAGAGAGGGAGAAAGAGACAAAAAAAAAAAAAAAACAATTAGCAAAAACAAAAAAGAGAGAGAGACGACTACAAAGTGGACGCAAACACTGAAACGAGAACCACCCAACGGAGGCACCACACAACACGCAAAGATTTCCTGCCTCCCACTTCACCGCTAGATGGCCTCAAAAGCGTCTCAAAAGGGCGTGATGCCTCCTTTGAATTGACTCTGTGGTTCAAGCTGTGGGTGTGGGAGTGTGGGTGTGTGAGTGTGGGTGTGCGTGTGTGGGTGGGTGTGGGTGTGTGGGTGTGGGAGTGTGGGTGTGTGGGTTGGTAGATGTGGGTGCTTGGGTGGGTAGGTGGGTGTGGGTGTTTGGGTGGGTTGGTGGGTGTGGGTGTGGGTTTGGGTGTGTAGGTGGGTGTTTTGCGAACGAGTGGGCCTGGGGTAAATTTAGGTAGGAGTGTGAGTGTAAGTGGGTTTAAGTGGGTGGGTGTGGGTAGATGAGTAGGTGAGATGAATGGGTAAGTGGGCGAGGGGGTGAGTGAGTGAGTGAGTGAGTGAGAGAGTGAGAGAGAGAGAGAGAGAGAGAGAGAGAGAGAGAGAGAGAGAGAGAGAGAGAGAGAGAGAGAGAGAGAGAGAGAGAGAGAGAGAGAGAGAGAGAGAGAGAGAAAGAGAGAGAGATTGAGTGAGAGATTGATTGATTGATTGATTGAGTGAGAGAGTGAGAGAGAGAGAGAGAGAGAGAGAGAGAGAGAGAGAGAGAGAGAGAGAGAGAGAGAGAGAGAGAGAGAGAGAGAGAGAGAAAGAGAGAGAGAAAGAGAGAAAGAGAGAGAGAAAGAGAGAGAGATTGAGTGAGTGAGTGAGTGAGTGATTGAGTGAGAGATTGATTGATTGATTGAGTGAGTGAGTGTGTGCGTGAGTGAATGAATGAATGAGTGAGTGAGTGTGTGCGTGAGTGAATGAATAAATGAGTGAGTGTCTGTGTCAGTATGACTCACTGACATACTCCCTCAGTGAGTCAGTCGGTCGGTCGGTCAACCAGTGTGTGTGTGTGTGTGTGTGTGTGTGTGTGTGTGTGTGTGTGTGTGTGTGTGTGTGTGTGTGTGTGTGTGTGTGTGTGCGTGTGCGTGTGCGTGTGCGTGTGCGTGTGCGTGTGCGTGTGCGTGTGCGTGTGCGTGTGCGTGTACGTGTGCGTGTGCGTGCGCGCGTTCCTGTGTTAGTGCGCATGCATATAAATATGTATGTGCCAGTACCACACACAAGTATCTCAGATAACATGAGTCAGAACCACGCGCAGGAGAACACATTCACAATTAAACGCAGACCATACAGTACAGAGGACCCAGAGCCTAGAGAGAGAGAGAGAGAGAGAGAGAGAGAGAGAGAGAGAGAGAGAGAGAGAGAGAGAGAGAGAGAGAGAGAGAGAGAGAGAGAGAGAGAGAGAGAGAGAGAGAGAGAGAGAGAGAGAGAGAGAGAGAGAGAGAGAGAGAGAGAGAGAGAGAGAGAGAGAGAGAAAGACAGAGAGAAAGAGAGAAAAAGAGAAAGAGAGAAAGAGAGAAAGAGAGAAAGAGAGAGAGAGAGAGAGAGAGAGAGAGAGAGAGAGAGAGAGAGAGAGAGAGAGAGAGAGAGAGAGAGAGAGAGAGAGAGAGAGAGTAGAGCGCGGACAGAACACGTGTGAAGAAGACAGGTGTTCCCGCACGTGTCTCACAGCGGAGAGGGGGAGGGGGAGGGAGAAGTGGAGGGGGGGAGGGGGAGGGGAGAAGTGAGGGGGAGGGAGAGAAGGAAGGGGAAGGGAGAGCGGGAAGGAGAGGGAGAGGGAAAGGGTGAGGGGGTAGATGGGAAGGGTGAGGGAGGGGGATGGGGAGGGGGAGGGGAGAGAGGGAAGGGGAGAGATAGGGAAAGGGGGAGATAGTAGAGGGTGAGGGTGAGGGAGGGGGAGGGGGGGGAGGGGGAGAGGTACCCTTTCAACGGCTCTATTGTGCATCGCCATCTTGCTTCCCCGAGAACGAACTCTCGGTCAATAAGTGTGGCGACTTCATTAAATGCGGGGAATTTGGTCAAGGGATGTCAAGGGCTATAAAAAGGGGGGGAGGGGGGAAAGGAAGTGGAAGGGGGATCGGGGGGAAGGGGGAGGGGG
>BOPN01005242.1:82500-95000 GCA_017312705.2 Penaeus japonicus
CCTCTCCCCCCTCCCCTCCTTTCCTCTTACCTTCTTCTTCTTCTTCTTCTCACCTCCTTCGCTCTTCTTCTTACCTTCGTCCTATTCTTTCTCTCTCTGTTCTCTTCTCGCATGCCTCCTCTTTTCTCTCTCTGTGCCTTTGTATCTCTGTATCTCTGTCTCTGTCTCTGTCTCTGTCTCTCACTCCCACTCTCACTCTCACTCTCACTCTCACTCTCACTCACACTCACACTCTCTCTCACACACATACACACTCTCTCACTCACTCTCTCTCTCTCTCTCTCTCTCTCTCTCTCTCTCTCTCTCTCTCTCTCTCTCTCTCTCTCTCTTCTTCTTCTTCTTCTTCTTCTTTCATCTTCCTTATATCTTCTACCTTTCTCTTTCTTTCTTCTTCTCTCTCCTCTTCATCCACTGCCCTATATCTCTCCCTCCTCTCCCTCCCTTACTTCCTCTTTCCTCCTTCTTTTCTTTCTCCTCAGTCATTCCCTACCTTTCCTATTTCCTTGCTCCTCCTTCCTTCTTCCTATCTCCTCTTCTGCCCTATCCTCCATCTTATATCCTCTTCAACCTCTCCCCCTCCTCTCTTTCCTTCCTTCCTCCCTCCCCCGTCTCCCTTATTTTCCCCTTCCACCTCCTCTTTTCTTTTTCCATTTTTCCGGAGCCCCTCCCCTACCCCTCTCTTACCCCATCCCTCCCCTCTCACCCTCACCCTTACCCCATACCTCCCCTCTCACCCTCATCCTTACCCCCCTCCCTCCCCTCTCCCCCTCTCTTACCCCATCCCTCCCCTCTCACCCTCACCCTTACCCCCCTCCCTCCCCTCTCACCCTCACCCTAACCCCCCTCCCTCCCCCCCGACTCTCCATAGCCCCGTCAATTATTCAAAAGGCCTTATCTACAGTAACCGACATTGGCAGTTCTCACGGGTCAAGCGCACTCTCGCTCTATTTACCGCTTCCCTCTCTTCTCTCCTTCTTCTTCTTCTTCTTCTTCTTCTTCTTCTTCTGCTTATGCTTCTTCTTCTTCTCTCTGTCATCTCTCCGTTTCTCAATTCCTTCTCTCCCCTATGCCTCCCCTTTTCCCTCCTCCTTCATCATCATCATCATCATCATCATCATCATCATGATCATCATCATCATGATCATCATCATCATCATCTTCTTCTTCTTCTTCTTTTGTTCTTCTAATTCTACTTCTCCTTTTTCTTCTTCTCTTTCTTTTCCCCTTTTCTTTTTCTTCTTCTTCTCTTCTACCCATTTCCTTTTTTCTGTTTTTTTTTCGTCTTCCCCTTTTCCACTTCTTTCTTTTCTTTCTCCCTTTTCCACTTCTTTCTTCTTCCTTCTTCTAAATCGTTTATTGTCGTTTCCCCTTCTCTCTATTCCTTTTTTTCTTACCTTTTCTTACCTCCCTATTTCCCCTTCTTTTATCTTCTGTAGTTGCCTTCCTCCTTCCTTTCCTTATCTTTTCATTCCCCTCTTTTCCCCCTTCTCTTTTTCCTTTCCTTTTTCCTATTCTCTTCCTTGCTCATTTTTCCTTCTCTTTCTTCCTTCCTTCTTTTCCTTTTTTTATTGTTTTTCTTTCCCTCTTCCTTCATCTTTTTCTTCTTTTATTTTTTTCTCTTTCTAGCTTTCCCCTTTTCTGTTCCCCTTATTCTCTCTTGCTTCTTTCCCTTCGCCCCTTCTTTTCCTTTCCCTTTCCTCTTTTCCTGTCTCTTCCCCTCTCCCTATCTCTTTTCTTCCCTATATTTCGCTTCCCTCTCCTCCTCCTCCATTCTCCCCCCTTCTTCTTTTCCTTCCCCTCTCCTCCTCCTCTTCCATTCTCCCCCCTTCCTCTTTTCATTCCCCTCTCCTCCTCCTCCTCCATTCTCCCCCCTTCCTCTTTCCTCCCTCTCTTCTCCTCCTCCATTATTTTCCCCTTCCTTTTTTCCTCCCCCTCTTCTCCCTCATCCATTCTCTCCACTCTCTCTTTTCCTACCCCTCTCCTCTTCCTTCTTTCCTTCCCATCTCCTCTCCCTTCTTTCCTTCCCATCTCCTTTTCCTTCTTTCCTCCCCCTCCCCTCATCCTCCATCCTTTTCCCCTCGGCTTTCCCCTTCTTACGACTACACCCTTTTATTCATTTGCAGTATATGAGAGGAAAGTGTACCATGATTTAATATAGTGAGACGGAGTGCAGTGTGGCGACACGACGGAGTGTTGTGTTTGCGAAGATCAGTTCTACGAAATGTTTGTGTTTTGTTTACCTGTATATATATTTATATTAACTCGTTCTTACTTCTGAATCCTCTTTCACTTTTCTGTATCTGTCTCTGTCTTTCTCTTTCTCTTTCTCTTTCTCTTTCTCTTTCTCTTTTTCTCTCCTTCATCCCCACCCTCTACCTCCTCCCTCTACCCCTTCCTTCTACCCCTTCCCTCTCCCACCGATTCTACCATTACCATTACCATTACCATTCCCATTCTCATTCCCCCTCCCTCCTCTACCCCCCCTCCCCCCCCCTCCCTCTCCCTCTCCCAGTCCCCTTCTCCTTCATTTCCACAGTAACGAGTAACATAGCCAAGAGGCAGTGATGTCCTTGTGGCAAGTGGCATATTGAGCCGTGTGGTGGATTGGCAGAATATCTGGAACACTTAATATCCACTACGCCATAGTTAGAGTGTGTGATATTTGCAAAGAAAACATGAATTACGTGAATGTTTTTTTGTTTTTTTTATCCAAGTGAGAGAAGTATGAATGAGTATAATAAAGGGAAGGAAATTGAAAACGTAAGGAAAAGAGGGATAATCAAAGGAAAAGGATAAGAGAATAGGAAAAAAAGAGAATGGAAACTGAGGACAGTAAGTTGCAAAAACAAAAAAAACAAAACAAAAAAAACTTGCAACGGGAATCGTTGGGAGGAATGATCTAGTTGTTGTTTGTTGTTAGTTACAAACACACCCACGCACGCACGCACGCACGCACAGAAGAGGAGAAGGGGGAGTCAAGTGACAAAAGCAAGGCCGGAAAAATACTGTGTTGACAACCGATGTTTATCTCACGTTTAAAATTCATGGACAATAGAGCCTCCAGCAGGTTATAGTCATGCAGTCATAAACGCGCATGAACCCTTCTAACTGACACTAATAAGTCCCCACTCTATATCTAATTACAAATTAACCATTTTTCTCCATTAAAATTATATATCCATCCTCTTATTGTTAAACTAAGATAAGATTAACATACAGGTAACGTGTGATATGTCCCGCCATATACAGTGTGTGGCTACAGTACATTATAATCGATATACCTGCGGCTTAATACATAGTCATGACAGGTACATATAGCTGTGGACTTGCCTCTAATTCCCTCTATGACCCTGGGCCATGTTAAATTATGGATTTACGATGAACATAGTTAAGCTTTCTGGACGCAGAAACGTTACTGCAACGTAGAGTGTAGATTGCGACGAGCGTGAAGCACAAATGAAGAGACAAATATGACGTTTTTTTTGTTTGGAGATTTGAGTGTTTGTGCGATTCTTTTGTTGGAATTTCTTCATTCTCTCTCTTTCCTACTCCCACTCCCACTCCCATTCCCGCTCTCTTCCCGTCTTGTTCACCCTCACCCTCTCCCTTTCCCTCACCCTCACCCTCTGCCTCTGCCTCTCCCTCTACTACTCCCCCTCCCTCTCCCTCAACCTCACTTTCTCTCTCACTTCCACCTCACCTTGTCTCTCTTCCTCACCCTCAACCTCTCCCATGTCTCCCTCATCCTCACCCTCACCCTCTCTTCCTGACTCTCATTTTTACGCTCATGCTCACCCTCGCCCTCACCCTCTCCCCCTATTCCTCGCCCTCACCCTGTCCCATTTCTCCCTCATCCTCACCCTCACCTCCACCTTCACTTTCACCTTGTCTCTCACACTCAACCTAGCATTCATCCTTACCCTCTCCCTCTCCAATTTCTCCCTCACTTTCACCCTCTCTCTCTCCTTCTCCTTCTACTTCTCCCTCTACTTCTCCTTCTCCCTCTCCTTCTCCTCCTCCCTTCTCCCTCTCCCTTCTCCCTCTCCCTCTCCCTCTCCCTCACTTTCACCTTCACAGTCTCCCATTTCTCCCTTCCTCTCACCCTCTCTCATTTCTCCCTCTCCCATTTCTCCCTCCCTCTCCCTCTCCCTCTCCCTCACCCATTCTCCCCTCACCCTCCCTCACCCTCCTTCTCCCTCTCCCATTCCTCCCTCCCTCTCCCTCTCCCTCACCCTCTCCCTCTCCCATTCCTCCCTCACCCTCCTTCTCCCTCTCCCATTCCTCCCTCCCTCTCCCTCACCCTCTCCCTCACCCTCCCTCTCCCTCACCCATTCCTCCCTTCTCCCTTCTCCCTCTCCCTCTCCCATTCCTCCCTCCCTCTCACCTTCACAGTCTCCCATTCCTCCCTCTCCCTCTCCCTCTCCCTCTCCCTGCACCAAGTTAAGGCAACAGCTGATCGGGCATTCGCGTCCGTGAATGATTTCCGATCGGCGCAGCGCTCGCTCGGGCGATCGATTCAATTCGGAATTCGTTGAAACATTTAGCAGCGATTCGGTCGTTCCACGACTGTGGATTGTGGGGAGATCTAATTCTTTCCTCATGACCAGAACTTTGGCAGTCATTGGGCAACCGAGTATAATTCTCATAGCCTTGTTCTGCAGAACTTCAAGGGGTTTGAGGGCATTTGGAGGTAACAGACTAAGAACCGGACTCGCATAGTCAATCACGGACCGAACCAAGGTAATATACATCAACCTCAGGACTCTGAGGGAAGCACCAACGTATCTGTTACATATAAATTGTAATGGTCTTAAACGTTCCAAGCAACGTTCTTTGATATCGTGAATAATTTCCTGGGTGAAACGAGAATTGCGTGACATGAGGTGTGGAGCAATCACCAGAACACCAAGATACCTGTAGGAGTAAGTCCTTGCAATAACTTGAGCTTGGTATATAGGGCAGTTGACGAGGTCTGGATATATGTTTGGTTTTGATAGGGTTGATTATGAGGCCAAGAGAAGCACACTTTTTACATATTCCCCCCTATCAAAGATTTGGATGAGGATATCATCCGCATATGATATGATATTACATAGGTCTCCTAACTCATTGTTCAGTTTGCAGATAGAGTGCATAAGTATGTTAAATAGTGTAGGGGACAGTACCCCCCCTTGTGGGGTACCTAACTCTAGTTTACCGAAAGCACTAAAGGTACCTTGGTACCATACTTTAACTTTCCTTGTAGATAAATAGTCCTTTATCCATAACAGTAGCTTTCCCTTAACTCCCAGCCGTCTGGTTAGCTCATTGGTAGCGTGTCGACTTCACATCCCCGTGGTCGGCAGGTCGAGCCCCGTCCAAGCTCGGGAGCTTCCACTGTCACCTGGCGGTTACTGACGTAGCTGGGCACTGCGTTGGGTAAGGACCAAGCTCAGATCGAGTCAACACTCGTTGGCACTCTCTCTCACGAGTCAGCACACGCTGGCACAAGCGGGCTCGCGTCACTGCATACAAGCCCGGCGTAGCACCTGCTCCGCATATCTGGCTTATCCTTATCCTTCCAGTCTCCATCCTCCCTCTTCCCATACCCCGTTCTTCCTCCTCCCTCCTTACTTCTCCCTCCTCCCTCATTCCTTCTCCCTACTCCCTCCTCCCTCTTCCTTCCTCCTTTCATCCTCTACCCCTCCTCCCCTCTCCTCCATTCCCCTGTCTCCTTCCTCCCTCCTGTATTCTTCTCCTTCTTCCCATCTTCCTTCCTGCCTTCTCACTCCTCCCTTTCCCCCCCCACCTCCTTCCTCTTACTTCCTCCCTTCCCCTCCCCTCTCCTTCCTCCCCTCTCCCTCCTCCTCCCTCCTTCCTCCCCCGTCTCCCCCCCAGCCCCGATTTCTACCCGAAAGAAAAACAAAAACAAAAAAACGGAAAAACAACTAAAAAAAAAGGCAAACCGGATCCCTTGATTAAGGCAATGCATCTTGCAATTGCATTAGGTCCTCCCTGGGTGCCAAATTACCCAAGACATTTCGCAACCCGGAACATAGGGTCAGTCAGCACAGGGTCATACGTATCCATTTTCTCCTGGCTTGCTTCTCATACTTTAGTGGACTGACTATGGTGTGTCACGCCGCCCCTTCCAACACCCTTGCAGTATCTCATTTTCATTTGACGTCGTGTGTCCTATAACGACACTGTCCCTTACCTTTCTTTTTTTTCTCTCTCTCTTCTTTTTTGCTATTTTAATCTTTCTTTTTCACCTCCTTCTCATTTTCACTTTCCCTTTCTTTCTTCTTCTTCTCATCCTTTATCTTCACTTTCACCTTCTCCTTCTCTTTTTTCTTTTTCTTCTTCTCTGTTTCCTTCCCTTTCTTCTCCATTCTCCTCTTCTTCTTCATTTTCACCTTCTCTTTTTCCATTTCCTTCCCCTTAACCCCATGCAAATTCCCCTCCCCCCTTTCCCCACCCCCCTCTCCCCCCCCCCACCCCCACCCCACCTCCTCTTCCCACCTCACCTCTAGCGCGGCGGGCGTGATACCGGGTGACCCTTGTGGGCGTGCGGGCGGCCCTCTGAAGCCCTCTCTAAACGACAGTCGCTCTCGTCCTCATCCTCCATCCTTCATCTTCTTCTCCGCGTCGACATCGCTGCGGAAAAGAAAAGAAAAGAAGACAAGTTAGAGATAAAAAAGGAAAAACGAAAAAATGACTACCGATGAGTCCCAGTCAGGTTACCTTCAACTTCAGTTTTTCTTTTTTTTATCCTTCACCTTCTCTTTCTCCTTCATCTTCTCTTTCTCTTTCATCTTCTCTTTCACCTTCTCCTTCTCCTTCATCTTCACCTTATGTTTTTCCGTCTCTTTTTCCTTTTTCATCCTTCACCTTCTTCTTCACCTTCTTCTTCTTCTCCTTCTCTTTCACCTTCACCTTCTCTTTCTCCTTCTCCTTCACCTTCTTCTCTTTTTCCTTTCTTATCCTTCACCTTCATCTTCACCTTCTTCACACTCACCTCCTCCTCCTCCTCCTCTTTTTCTCATCATTCATACCATAAAAATACTAATAAATACAGAACAACAACCTTCCACCCTCCATCCTCCATCCTCTATCCTCCATCCCCGAACAAAGAGAAGGATCTCTATCCTCTCTCCTCTATCCTCCATCCACCATGCTAGGATTGGGAGCGGGATAGAAGGATGAATTCGAGAAACGGAAGTTAAGGATCAGAGGATTTCGACAGCGAAGATGAAGAAGGAAGCGAAGATGGAGATGAATGACAATAAATGGGAAGCATACACGTGAATAAACATGGAATTACACACACATAATACTGAATATCTCTCTATCTGTCTATTCATATTTATTTATATACATCTATCTATATCCATTTACATGTTGTCTCTCTCTCTTTCTCTCTCTCTCTCTCTCTCTCTCTCTCTCTCTCTCTCTCTCTCTCTCTCTCTCTCTCTCTCTCTCTCTCTCTCTCTCTCTCTCTCTCTCTCTCTATATATATATATATATATATATATATATATATATATATATACATATATATGTCTCTGTCTGTCTGTCTGTCTGTATGTCTATATTCCTCCCTCTATCTATATCTATCTATCTATATATCTCTTTACACGTCTGTATATCAATAATCTATCTCTCTATCTATTTACCTACCTATGTATCTATTTATCTGTTTATTCATATATACCTATCTATCTATTTATCTGTCTATCCATATCTACCAATCTATCTATTTGTTTATCTATATCTACCTATCTATTCATGTATACATTTATATATCTGCCTATCTAATATCTATCTCTCTATATCTATCTACACATGTTTATACATACGTATATAAATATATGTATGTATATACGTATATATACGTGTGTGTATATATATATATATATATATATATATATATATATATATATATATATATATACATACATATATATGTATATAAATATATATATATATACATATATATATATATACATACATCCATACATATATACATTTTTTTTCTATCTATCTATATAAAGACATTTATGAATATTTATATACGTATGCACATACGAATCTATATAATCATACATAAACATCGCTACATAAATACATATCTGCTTCCATATTGTATTCATCGATACATACATACATTAATGCACTCACGCGCGCAGGCAAAAAGGTAATCATCCCCCCCCATCCCCCTCTTGTGATCGAAGGGAGATGAAGATTCAAACAAGAATTCTTTGTCATTATTATTGGCAAGTGGTTTGTTCATGGTGATATATTTCATGTGAAATCCACATACATACATGCATACATACGTACATATATACATACATACATACATGCACACTGTTAAACTATATTTTTCTCCCTATCTATCTCTCGTTATCTCATTGGCTATCTATCACTTTATCTCTCTCTCTCTCTCTCTCTTTCTCTCTCTCTCTCTTTCTCTTTCTCTTTCCCTCTCACCCCCTCCCTCCCCCCTCTCCACCCCCTCCCTCCCCCCTTCCCTCACCCTCCCTCTCCACCCAACCCCAATACCCACAGCACCGCGCCTACAATTGCCTCGCCAAAAGCACACGCACTCAAGAAGCCACTCGCCGCTCGCCGCTCGCCAGGGCACGCAAGGGTAGGGGGTGGGGTGGAGGGGGTAAGTGGGGGGACTATCGCTGAAATTCATGACTGTAACGATTGTCGATAAACTCTCGCGACAGCCGTGTGATTAGTCTTGGCTTCAGGCTCGTGTGTCTTACAGGTCCTTTAGCCAGCGTGACCTTCGGTTTGCTTGTCTTGTTGGGAATGTCACTTGTTCATATTACTGGTTATATATATATTGGTTATTGTGATATATTATTATTGTGGCTATTATTATGATAATGAAATATTAAAAGGGAATCTTGCTTATAAGAATAAAATATTGCTCATGAAAATGAGATATTACTCATAAAAATAAGATATTACTTATTAAACTAAAATATAACATAAAACATTATGACTAGTGATCACAAGATATACTAAAGGTGATCATTATGAATCATCCTTTCTAAATTAATTCATTCTGATTGGTACTCGAATCATTAGGGTACATATTCTTCTTCTTATGCTTCTTCTTCTTCTTTTTCTTTTTCTTCTTCTTTTTCTACTTCTTATTTTTTCTTTTCTTCTTTTTTTCTTCTTCTTCTTCTCTTCTTCTTCTTCTTTCTCCTCCCTCCCCTCCCTCCCTCCCTCCCTCCCTCCCTCCCCTTCCTTCCCCCTCCCCCTCACCATCACCCTTTTCTCCTTCTCCTTCCTTTATCATCAACAACATTAGTTATCATAAAAAAAAAACTTATTTATTTGCTCCGTCAAAAAAAGAAAAAAAAATCCCCAGTGTGTCATAGTTGGCAACCATTACCGATAATCATGCAAATGAAGCTGGTACATCCCCGTATTGATTGCAAGGTTGTACGTCTTAATCACACCCGACGGGTTGCACTAATTAGGGTCCATACGTGTAATTAGCAAAGAGGGGAAGCGGTGGGCTCTTCCTTAACCGCTAATTGCATCACCTGAGATGAGGGGAGATGAAGAGTGAAGGGGGGGGGGGGGGGAGGGGGGGATATGCAGGTACTGATATTCTTTTTTATCTGCTTGTCATTTTATTTCTTTATCATTATCTGGCTTTCTGTTTATCTATTTATTTCGCTATGCCAATCGACTTATCTAATATGATCTAATTTATTTCTCTCTCTCTTTCAATCTCTCTCTCTCTTTCTTTCTTTCTATCTCTCTCTCTCTCTCCGTCTATCTTTCTGTCCATCTATCTTTCTCTCCGTCTATCTCTCTAATGATGAAGATGAAGATGAAGATGATGACGATGATGATAATGATCCATAACAAATTCTGAAAACAATAATAATTATAATAATAACAATAATGATAATGATGCTGATGATAATAATGATGAAAATAATTATAATAATAATAATAACAAAAATAATAACAATAATAATATTGACAAGAGAGTAAATATAACAATCATACCGTTGATAATAATATCAGTAGTTGTAGTAGTAGTAATAACGATAAAAAATCAACATTGATAATAGTAATAATGATAACAACAACAATAATAATAATAATAATAATAACTCAAATAATAAAGATAATAACTACAGTATATTGATGATAATAAAAAATAATCACAATATAAAAAAAAATAATAATAATAGCACCAATAATAATTATAACACCAACAACAATAATAATAATAACAATAATAAAAACGCTAACAACAACAATGATAATAACAAGAATAAGAATTATCACTGCCATTAATTAATTAATATAAACAAACAACCCAATTGCACCAATACCGCTAATAAATAAAAAAAAAAAAGACTTTTAAAAAGCGTAAAATCAAAAACACATTACAATATACATAGGCTAAATGATAAGAGATATTATAACAAAAAGCATCAGCACTATCATCATAATATTTGTTGTTGTTATTGTCGTTATGCAATTGTTTTTGTTGATTTAATATAACCATTTCCACTATCATTATCATAGTTGTTATTATTCCTATTATCAAATTTATCCTTACTGTTATTGTTATCGCTATCATTATTATTATCATCGCTATCAGTTAGATAATTATCAATAATAAAATCAATATTTTAATCATAATCATCAACATTATCATCAATGCCATCTATATTATTTTTACTATCATTATCATTATTGCTATCATCACCATTATCATCATCATTAATATTATGCTTATTTTTCTTCTTATTATTACGATAATTATTGTAATTATCATTATAACTATAGCTTTCAATATCATTATCATCGTTACTGTTATTATCATCATTTACATCATTGTTATTGTTGTTATCATTATTATCATTATCATTATCATCGTCATTATCAGGTAACTTTACTACTATAATTATCATATTCGTTATCATTATTGCCATTAATATCATTGCATCGTCATTGTTTTTGGTAGTAATAGTATCATTATTACTATCACTATTATAAATACTATTACTATTATCATGAGTATCGTTATTATTATGATCATTATCATTATTGGTATCACTATCTTTACTTTATTATTGATATCATCCTTATCATCATCATAATCTTCAAGATAGTGATAATTGTTAACATTATTAACATTATCAACATGATTAACATCAATAATCATTATAATAATTTCTAACACTACTATTACTATTACTATTTACTAGCATCATTATAAACACTGGCAAAAAAATAGTCATCTTTTTTATCATAATAATAATAATAATACCAATGACGATAAAAATAACGATATATGGTATTCTTAATATCATTGCTATTGTTTTTATTTTTATCATTATTTCTACTATCATCATTAATAATATCACTATTTTTGTCACAATTATCATTGTTATCATAATCGTTCTTATCAGTATCATTATCATATTCATTATTATCATTGTCATTGCCATTCTCCTTATCATTACCATTATCTTCATTATTGATAATAATGTTTTATCATTATTATGATTAATATCACCATCATTATCACTATTTTCATCATCGTATTTATTTTAATTATCACCATTACTATTAATATTATCATTATCATCATTATTTTATAAGCATTATGGCCATTACCATTAATAATGATAATAACAATAACCATAACAATAACGATAACGTAGTGTGTAACACAGTAACAGTAATGATAATGATAATAATAATTATAAGAACAACAACAACAAGATTAGTAATAACAATAACAATAATAATGATAATAACATTAACAATCATGATGAAAGTAGGGTGTATATTATAACAATTGAAACGAAAACAACACCAATAATATTCACATTCACAATGATAATATAATATCAATAATAAAAATAATAATAATAATAATAATAATAATAATAATAATAATAAAATAATGATAATAATAATAACAATAATGATGATAACAATAATAGTAATAATAATAATAATAATACCAATAACAATAATAATAATAATAATAATAATAATAATAATAATAATTATAATAATAATAATAATGATAATAGTAACAATAATGATAATAACAATAATAATGATAATAACAACAACAGCAATAATAATAATAATAATAATAATAATAATAATAATAATAATAATTATGATGATACAGAGAACTAAACTAAACACCAACCATGAAACAATAATAATAACAGTAATAATAATGACTACAACGAAAATGACGATGATAATAAACACAATAATGACAATAATATAAGAACTAGCTTTATATAATCAAGAAAGGTAATAATGAGCACTAATAATAGTGATAATAATCATCATAATTAATAATAATTGCCATAACAATTAATGATGATCATCATAATAAAACATATTCTTTAATGTATGTCATTCATGGTTCCAACCTGAGCTATTTTTATTCTTGGCGCTTTTGCACTATCTGTCCCCAACCAATTTCGAAATATGTAGAC
>BOPN01005243.1:70136-72636 GCA_017312705.2 Penaeus japonicus
TAACTTAGAGTTCACATCATCAAAATCATATTTCCCTGATACTTACATGATACTTATTACGATACTTAGGAATGCCTGACGTTAAGAGCCACGTGACGTACAGAGTCGGGGGGGGGGGGGAGATGGAAGGAGGAGGGGGGTTATGTAACAGATTCTTTGATCTATTTTTTTGGTGGGGGAGGGGCAATACGGACGTGCATGAGTACTAAAATTATGGTGCGTTTATGCTTGACATTTTAATATCATGCATCTGGTTGTGTTTGCATGAGGAAATCAGGAAAAGGAAACATGGTTATGCAAAGAAGCTACAAACCTATATTTTTCGTTGTTCTTGTTAGCATGAACTGATTATTTTCTGTGCAGTCGAGGTAAAAAAACTGACTTTTTTGTGAAGTGTTTTGATTGTAGTATGCTTTTGTTTTTGTTTATTGCTTCTAGTATAATTTGGAGATAAAAGACCAGCAAAACATCTATTTCTTACACACATACACAAGCTTCATAAGACATACACTGATCCTTATGCGGAGTATACATGACGAACATAACATAAAAAAATAACATACTAAAACACCACTGAATTGTTCTTTACATTTACATCGTAATATCAGGTTCTCAAAGTTATCTCAGATTTACAGGTCAATCAAAATGAGAATTCTAAAAACACACATGATGCAAAAATCCTCAACGTTTCGGGTAACTAATTCTAACAAAATGGCTGTAATTATCCTCAATCTAATCTATTCATTTGTTTAATAATTGATCTACTTATAGTTGTTATTATAATTTTGTTCTTCGTCTTGATGTTGATGATGATGATAATGATGGTTATTGTTATTATCATTGTCATGGTAATTATCATTGTTATCGTCATTTTTATTGTTATTATTATTATTATTGCTATCATTACTGTTATTACCATTACTGTTGTTATTATCCTTGTCATAATTATCATTATCATCGCCATTATTGTGATTATGATTATCATTGCTATTACTGTTATCAGTATCATTGTCATTATTATCATCATTGCTGCTATTACTACTGCCATTTCTAAGTTTATTATTGTAACTATCACTATTCTTATTTTAATTCGTTTGTGCAATAGTAAAAAGAAAAGAAAACAATGAAACTATTTGAACACCGGTCAAACAAACCAAGAATTCCCTAAGAAAAGAAAGAAAGAAAGAAAGAAAGAAAAAGACCCGAACATCAAGACCTGTAAACTCTCGATCAGAAGCCAGGCAACACCCTAAGATCAAAAGACCTAAAGACTTCGAGTCCATAAGACCTTCAGGGCTTGAACCAAAAGACTAGATGACCTGAAAACCCGATGACCATTCAACTAGATTATCCGAAGACCTTTTTAGATGACCTGAAACCCGAGACACCCTGACCAGTGACTCGATGACTATATATCAGATGACCTGAAATCTAAAGACTCCTTGATCATTGACTCTATAACCATAGACCAGAATACCTGTTAAGCGTCCTGATAACCCGAGATTTCTTGACCATTGATTCGACATCCATTTGACCACAATATCCGAAGACCATAGACGAGTAATTAGAAGGAGAGAGGGAGAGACAGAGAAAGAGAGAGAGAAAGAGAGAGAGAGAGAGAGAGATAGAAAGAGAGAGAGAGAGAGAGAGAGAGAGAGAGAGAGAGAGAGAGAGAGAGAGGCGAGATAGAAAGAGACAGACAGAGAGAGAGAGAGGCGAGATAGAAAGAGACAGAGAGAGAGAGAGAGAGAGAGGCGAGATAGAAAGAGAGAGAGAGATAAAAAGAAAGAAAAAAGAGACTGTAGACCATAGACCATAAGACCCATTATCATTACGAAAAGTTATTGCTGATCAAAATAGCTTCACACACAAGTCCCGAAAGGTCTGCTTTGTTTATCATCCGTAATGATTCTAAGCAATATGCTATCTCTGTCAAAGTCAAAGATATATCTCTAAGAATAACTATTAGTCGATCTGACTACTTAGAAAGGCAGTTAAACAAGACACCATTGAAAAAAAGGCGAGATCGTAAAACTGTCCATGGTAGATTTTTTTGTAGCTTTTTTTTATCTAGTAATTAATGTAGTGAATATTCTGGTCGTATATAGATTTAGATCATATATAAATGCATCTAAGTGTATAAACGTATTGATTTTTTTTCCTTCATAAAATTGCGCTTTATGAACTTTTTTTCTTTAAAGACAGAACTTTCATTTTCTCAAAAAAAAAAAAGTTTTGAACGAATATTCTGTTATTCAGATATATATTTTTTCTCTCACACACAATCCTTATTAGTGTGTTCCTCTTTGTTTGAAACCTCCCCCTCCCCCCTACCTACACCTCAAATCCACACTCCCCCCACCCCCTCCCCCCTCCCCCTTCCAACACCCCCTATCCCTCGCCGGAGCAAGGTTCTTGCCTTTAAACAGGGATGCCATAAAGCGGATAACACACTCCGCCAGAGAGAGAGAGAGAGAGAGAGAGAGAGAGAGAGAGAGAG
>BOPN01005243.1:77636-80136 GCA_017312705.2 Penaeus japonicus
GTGTGAGGTAGGAGGGGGTGGGTGGGGGTATAGGGGGTGGTGGTTTGCATTGTTTTTGCTGTTTTTCCAAACTTTGAACTCGGTTATGGTCGCGCGGAAGGAGGAATCTCTCAAGGTGTTATGTTTGCGCGGCCTCGTCCTCTTCTGTTCGATCTACTGTTCTAGGGACATTTTGGGAAGGTTCTTGAGTAGAGGGCCTGTCAGTCTACCCCTTTTTTTGAAGGCTATTTTGTTCTTTCTTTCATTCGTTTATTTTATTTATTTATTTTCTTTTTCTTTTTTTCTTTTTTCTTTTTTTTTAGGGGGGGTTGTCACATTTTTTCTTTTTTTTTTCTTTTTCTCTTTCTTTAGCGATTCAATTAATTGATTCATTTTCTTTCCCAGCCTGATTGAAAATGCTCCAACGTTCACCACTTGCTCTTGCAACTTTCGAAATGATTGCAGATGCAAGGGTTCGGCGGCAAGTCACGAGCTTCAAGAGGTCCGCCCTCAGCCGCGCAAGGAAGAAACTTTCACGTCTAAAAAAAAACAGAAAGAAAAAAAAGAAAAAAAAATTGAAAAAGAAAAAAAAAATAGAATCTAAAAAAAATTAAAAAATTAAAAAAAGAAAAAATCTTTAAACAAATTTAGGGATGTACTGTTTTCTTTTCTTAACTATCGTGATCTGACTTTCACTAATTACATTGATTACGAAGGTGAAGATTAAATCAGGTATATAATTATGATGACCTAATATACAATTACGTCAAGTGATTCTTCCTTTTTAATGTATCAAGACATGATAAAATCAAGTTTTAATTAGATTTCAAACTTTTTTATGGTCGGGGTTATATATTTTATTTTGGAGACGATAAGGAAAAAAAGTATGTTTTCAAATTCTAGTTCTAGTTCAAGTTCTAGTTCATACGGAAAGGATTGAACTAAATACTAATTTATTAGATACATGAAATCCTAATCATATTTTAGTCTCATAGTTAAACAAAGTCAAACAGACCTGGAGAACAGATTGCAAATACAACAATGAAATCTGGAGAGAAGTTGCAAATAAAATTATCAAAAAATGAGATAAGGGATTGCAAATAGAACTGTAAGAAAAAAAACAACATAGACTGCAAATAAAGATATTGAATATGATGAGATTGCAAATGTGCAATATGGCCAAGAGACCACAAATAAAGATACAACTGCAACTCATTTTAAAGAGAGCGTCTGTAACTTTAATTGCAATGACCCTGAACTCTGCAATTGATCTCACGCATTTCATATGCAATTACTGATACTTTCTTGGATGATAGAAATAAGAAGGAGGAAGAGGAGGAAGAAGAAGAAGAAGAGAAGGAGGGGGTGAGGAGGAAGAGGGGGGAAAGGAGAGAAGGAGAAAATGAAGAAGAAGAAAAAAAAAGGAAAAAGAAAAAAGAAGAAGAAGAGGGAGTAGAAGAAGAAGAAAAAGGGGAAAGAAAAGGAGATGTAGAACGATAATAATAATAATGATAATAATAATAATAATAATGATAATAATAATAATAATAGTAATAACAATGATGATGATAATAATAATGATAATAATGATAATAATAATGATAATAATGATGATAATGATAATGATAATAATACAAAGAAGAAGAACAGCGGAGAAAATACACATCTTTTCATCTCGCCGACGTCAGGGTTTCATTAAGACGCGAGAAATTAGTCACTCCAGATATGTCCCCCCCACCCCCTGCCCCCGTTCTTCTTTCCTTCTCTCTCTCTCTCTCTCTCTCTCTCTCTCTCTCTCTCTCTCTCTCTCTCTCTCTCTCTCTCTCCCTCTCTCTCTCTCCTCCCTCACCTCATTTCTTCTCTCTCTTCTTCTTCAGCCCTTTCCTTCTCTTCCTCTCTTTCATCCCCTCCCTTTCCCCTCACCCCCTCCCTTTCCCTCCCCCTCACTCCCTCCCTTTCACCTCATTCCCCTTCCTTTCCCTCACTCCCTCCCCCCATATCCCCCTCCCCCTCCCCCCCCCTCCCCCTCACCCCCTTCCTCCCTCCTTACCCCATATCCCCCTTTCCCTACCCCTCCCCCTCACCCCCTTCCTCCCTCCTTACCCCCCATCCCCCCCGCCCCCCTGCGCCACACTCACCATTAATCAGTGCGCGTCACGGACTGTTGTCACCACGACGTCACCATCCATAAGAAGGGCAACCAAAAGCGACGAGGCGGAGGATGGTGAAGACAGTGCGATGCGTTATATCTCTGGAGACAATATGGTGTTGGAGCGGAGGGGGGGGGGTCGAGAAGAATGGTGAAGCTATGGTGATATGTGGAATAGAAATCCCTATGATGGGTAAGTTTAGGAAGAGGAGGATGGGTGTATGGTGATGTTTTTTATGGTGATGCATGGTATTGTTTTGGTTTAGGGATGGAGGTATGGTGACGTACTGTAGGTATGCTGAGGTGAGGGAGGAGTGTTATAGTTTGAGAATAGGAGGGGAGGTATTGTGGCGTGTTTATGGTGATGTGTTG
>BOPN01005243.1:100136-102802 GCA_017312705.2 Penaeus japonicus
GATTGTGATAATGATAATTATGATGATAATGATAGTAATGATAATGATGATGATAAAGATAAGAATTATCATAATAATGGTAAGGATAATAATAATGATAAAGATTATAATCTTTAAAGTGATGATAACAATTACATCTCAATTAATCTACTTGAAGTGATAATAACATACTATTAATTCTACTACTACTACTACTACTACTACTATTACTATCAATTCTACTATCAATTCTACTACTACTATTACTTCTACTACCATTGATGATAATGATAATGATCTTAACAACTGTAGGGAAATCTTTAATTTGCCCTACATAATAGCTATCTATTACTGTATTTTACCGAAATCTAAATGAAATGTGACATTTTTTTCGGTGAATCTCAAATTTTCGATAAAAAGTTATATATAAAAACAAAGAGTATGAATAAGAAAACATTTCGCTAATAACAACAAACTTCTCATACAACTCTAAGTTAATAAATTATTTAGATATGGAAAAAAAATAAATAATAAGTGCTTACAAGTAAAACTATTTACACACAAAAAAAAGTCAAAATCCCTTGAATTCGGCAAAACAAACTAGACATAAACAAATAAACACACACACACACACACACAAAAAAAAAATAATAATGATACATGCGAATAGATAATAATGATATAAACGAATAGATATTAAGAATAATAACGACAATAACCAATAGACGCAACTTTAAAACTAACACTATAAAACTAACACTCTAAAACTAACACTTAAAAACTAACACTATAAGACTAACACTATAAAACTAACACTATAAAACTAACACTTTAAAACTAACACTTTAAAACTAACACTATAAAACTAACACTTAAAAACTAACACTTTAAAACTAACACTTTAAAACTAACACTATAAAACTAACACTATAAAACTAACACTTAAAAACTAACACTTTAAAACTAACACTTTAAAACTAACACTATAAAACTAACACTATAAAACTAACACTTAAAAACTAACACTATAAAACTAACACTATAAAACTGATATCATAACTTAGCAAAATAAACCCCGAGTGTCCATCCACAGCCACGTTCTCCGCCACTCCAGTTGCTTGATTGATTGTTTGGAGCGGTTAAATCATCAAACACGAGCGGCTGTGTGTATGACATGGCCGAGACGCGATATTAATGGCTGTTTTTTTTTTCGATGAGGATGGGGGCAGGTTGGGGGATGGTAGAGGGGGTGAGGGGGGTAAGGGGGTGAGGGGGTGAGGGGGTGAGTGGGTGAGAGGGTAAGGGAGTGAGGGGGTAAGGGGGTGAGGGGGGTAAGGGGGTGAGGGGGGTGAGGGGGGTAAGGGGGTAAGGGGGGTTTGTAGGAGTGAGGAAGGGAGGAATTGGAGGGAGGATGAGGGAGGAAGGGGTGTAGGATGGATAGAGGGTGGGGTGGTGGGGGATCGTGGGGGGTGGGGTGAAGGATGGGAGAATGTGTCTGTGTTTGTTGGGGGGGGGGGGGTTGTTTTCCCATCGGCGGTGAGTAAAAGGGGCGAGGAAGAGGGAAAGGTGGGGGTGGGGGTGGGGGTGGGGGTGGGGGGATGCGTGGTGTGTTGTCTTAGGTAGTTGTGATTCTGTTTTCTCTTTGTTTCTCCCTCTCTCTCTATCTTCTCTCTCTCTCTCTCTTTCTCTCTCTCTATCTCTCTCCCTCTCTCTCTCTCTATCTATCTCTCTTTTTCTGTCTGTCTCACTCTCCCCCTCACCTCTCTCTCTCTCCCCCCCCCTCTCTCTCTCTCTCTCTCTCTCTCTCCTCTCTCTCCCTCTCTCTTCCTCTCTCTCTCTTTCTCTTTTTCTGTCTGTCTCACACTCTCTCTCGTCCCCCCCTCTCTCTCCGCTCTCTCCCTTCTCTCACTCTCTCTCTCTATCTATCTATCCATCTATCTTCCTCCCCAGATATCTACACGCTTCCTCTCATTCCTGTTCTGCTTCTACGACATATTTTCCTCCTCCTTCACATATTTTCTCTTCCTCGAGACATTTTGACGGTTTTATGATTATCATTTGAGTTTCATCATCTTGCCAGCGACAGACTGCGGTAGAATGATCTATGTTACTCTGCAATGTCCATAACATACAGCTGCTGTTGCAATTTCTCCCTGGGATAAATCAACGGTGGTCAGTTTTATTTTATTATTAAGGGGGGAGGGGAAGGGGGTTAGGGGAGGGTGTGTGTGTGTGTACGTAGTCTGGTAATTGATTTTTTTAAGGAAAGAGAGATTTAGAATAGAATAAGGAAGGCGAAGGAAGTGGAAGGCAAAAGGAAGAATAAAAAGAAAGAGATACAAAAATTGAATGAAAATAGGGAAGTAGAATAGATGCAAATGGAAGGAGAAAACACATAGGAAGTCCTAAGAAATGATAGAAGTAGGAAGAAGAAAAAATGAAAGAACACGAATATGGAGATAGAGGAAGAAAAGAATGAGGAAAGGAATTGAAAAGGAAAAATAAAGTTTCCTTCTTCATTTATTATTTTATCACTATATTTTTTGTTCTATCTCCAAACAATAGTATGTAATAAATAACTGAATGAGTGATATAAATTAATGTAATAGATTTTATGATATATATGCATATACATAAATACATATATATATATATATATATATATATATATATATATATATATATAT
>BOPN01005244.1:2500-10000 GCA_017312705.2 Penaeus japonicus
ATAGTAAGGATAATAATAATGACAATAATGTTAATTAATGATGCTAATGATAATAATGATATTAACAATAATGATAATGATAATAATAGTAACAAAAATAATAATGACAATAATGACACCAATGATGAAAATGTTAATAGTAATAAAAAAACATCAATAAAAACTGATAACGATATCCAGTACAACATAAACATAAATAAAACGGACTCCAAAATAATGGTATAAAACGCCCAAAATTTGCACAAAACTCTATAGCCGTTTCCCATCACCTTATGATAACCACGCTCCCAACGTGAATTTGACTGCAAGCCCGGCAGACACTCAACAATATCCCGGCTGAATAGGACAGCCAATACCATCCCGCCCGACAACACCAACACACGCCGAAGGAGGAGGAGGTGGTGGTGGTGGTGGGGGGGGGGGGTTAGGTGGGGTGAGTAGGTGGGTGGGTGGATGGGTAGATGGGTGGGTGGGTGGGTGGGTAGATGGGTGGGTGAGGGGGAGGGACCTTGGGGTAGGAGTGGACATGGAGGAGGTTTGGGAATAAGGGGAGAGGGGTGGGGGAGATGGGTGGGGGGGATAGGGCGTTAGAGGGGAGGAAAGGTAGAGGGGGGGGTAAGGGGAGGTGAGGGGTAGTTGGTGTAGGTAGTAGGTAGGGGACAAGAACTAGCGCGGGGGGGGGGGGGGGATCGAGGAGTAAGGGACGGGGGGGGGGGGGGGAAGGGGATAGGCTGGAGAAAGGGAAGTGGGAGAGGGCAGAGAAGTAGGGAAGGTAGGGGGATAGGAAGGGTATAGGAACAGAGGAATAAGAGGTGGGGATAAGAAGGGAAGGCCGAGGAGGGGGGAGAGGAAGCGAGGAGGAGGGGGAAGTTAAGAAGGGTACAGAGATAGGAGGAGGAGAGGTATGAGTTGTTGGGGGATAGATGGAGGGGATAGGAAGGGTGCAAGGCTAGGCTTGGGGGAAAGAGAGTGAAGAGCGAAAGAGAGGGAAGAGATAGAAGGAATGGAAGGAGAGATAGATAGAAATAAGAGGGAAACAGATGTAGAGGATACGAGAAGAAGGTGAGAGGTTGGAGGAGAGAAGGAGAAGGAGAGAGGGAGAGAGGTGAGAGGTTAGAAGAGGGAAGGAGAAGGAGAGTGGGAATAAAAAGGGGGGAGATAGAGGAAAGAGGAGAGAGAAAGATTTCAGGCAAGAGGCAAGAAAAGAGAGTAGATGACAGAAGAAGGCAAAAGAAAGGAAGGGAGAAGAGGAGAAAAGAAAGGATAAAAAGAGACAGACGAAAGGAATGAAGCAGGAAGAAAAGTAGGAGAGAGGAACACACTAAACAGAGAACATGGAATGTAGCCTATAAAAGAGAGAGAACGAAGAAGAATGATAAGGAAATCGAAAGAGGGGAAGTTAATAAAGAAAAAGAAGGGAGAACCAAAGAAAGGAAGAGAAGAGAGATAAGAAGACGATAAAGGAAGAGGAGAAGCGAGGAGAGGAGACGAGGGGCAAAGGACGTTGCAGCTGACGATGATAAGAGGCTAATCCATTCAGGCAGCCTGACGACTCACAGAAGGTCCTTTAAAAGCGATCCCGGAGAGGAGTCCTGTGTAGGATGCCGTGGAGGGTCGGCCTTCTATATTTTCATTTCCCCTCGTGAGCAAATTGGCACGAGGAGGACGAGGGGAGAGGAAGGGCAGGCATCGAGGGAGTAAGGATGATATGGCGGTCGGTGGTCGAAGGTAATCAAAGGTAACGGAGTGAGAGGAGGGGAGAGATAGGGATGGATAAAAGGGAATAAAGGTGAGAAGAAAGAAGGAAGAAAGAAAATCGAGAAGGGGACGGTTACCGGTGAATGGGGGAAAGGAAGAGAACAGAGGCAACACAGGAAAGGATATTTCGAAGAATAGAGCAGGTCGGGGAAAAGGAGAGCGAGATATATTGATCTCTCATAATAGTCTATCCGAGGTTGGTGTTGCCTTAACAACCCTCCAGCCCTTTCCGCCCCCCCTCCCCCCTCCTCCTCCATTCTCCTCCTCCATCTCCTCCTCTTCCTCCTCCTCCTCCTCCATCCTCATTCTCCACCTCCTCCACCTCCCCCACCTTCTCCACTTTCCCTCCCAAGACCTTCCCTCTTTGTCAATCCCCTACCCCCTCCCTCTCTTCCCCTCCTCCGCCTCTCCAATCATCTGACCCCCCCCCCCCACCCTTCCCCTACTATTGGTCTCCCCCCCACCACCACCACCACAATCATACAGCAATTATTCCCTTCGCTTTGCTTCGCCTCCTTTACGTCAAGCCAGCCACTCACAACACATATTTATTTGCAGTCACACAGCCACACAACCACACACACACACACAGTCTCACACTTTCACACACACACACACACACATACACACAGTCTCACTCTTTCACACACAGTCTCACACTTTCACACACACACTCACTCACACATCACATATACAACCACACATACATAATACACACATACACACACGCACACTTCACCTGAACGCCAAGGTCTTCAACCAATATTCGCACATTTCTCGAAATCGCATTTCCTCTCCTATCCTTTTCCCTCTCATTTCCTCTCTTCTTCCTTTTCCTCTCAATTTCCTAGCCTTCACTCCTTTTATTACTCTCCCTCATTTTCTCTCTCTCTTTCTCCTCTTCCTTCTTTCTCTCCCTCCTTGTCCTACTCTCCAGCTCTCCCCTCCCGCAGATTCTTTTTATTCTTCTCTCCCTCCCTCAACCTCCTTCTCCCCCTCCCTCCCTCCCTTGCCTTCCTTCTCCCCTTACATCCTTCCCTCACCCTCCTTCTCCCCCTCCCTCCCTCCTTCCTTCCCTCCCTCCCTCCCTCCATCACCTTTATTCTCTCCCTCCCTCCCTGTCTCCCCAACCCCTCCCTTCCTCCCTCCCTCTCACCACCCATCTTCGTAGACCTCCCCCTCCTCCCGCCCCATCAGCGAAGGGGGCACTCCAGCCTTCACCCTCAACAATGGCGCATTCAGGACCACAATGCCGAGTGCGTGAGGATTTTAGTAAGGCAATAATGGCACTCACTTCCGGCACCGAAGGCTTCGCGAGAGCACTTCCGGTTGCCACAAGCCCTTGTACTTGCATTCTCCCCAACCCTTCCTCCCTTCCCTCCCCCTCACTCTGAGGTAATGAAGGGGGTGGGGGGAGGGAGGATAATAGGAATCCGAAGAGAGGATTGGTCGGGATGTACATCGGATCGACCGGAACGCCATCTTGCGCGTAAGAGTGAATGATTTTGGTGGATAATGAAATAGATAAACGAGCAGATGAATAGAAACATTAGTAAAGAAAGTGATAAACAATTGAGTGAATCAGCAAATAGATGATTGATAAAAGCAATTAATATATCAATACATTACAAACGAATGTATGAATAGATGAATGGATACACAGATATTTCACTGGGCTTAGAAATAAAAACAAGGTAGCCAGTTAAATAGCCGCATGATTGGTAAAGGTTCAGAATATATACATGGAAAGTATAGGGTTGTAGTTAAACTTTTTTTTTCGTAAATGGACATTTTTATCCCCCCCCCCCAAAAAAAAAAAAAAAAAAAGACGAACCGAACACTAAATTCTACATTGCTTTTGTTCCTGAGTACAATCCATAAGTTACACGACTAAAACACTCTCCATACAGGCAAACGTATGCAAATGCACTTTATTTGCGTAAATATTATTGCATCTCCCCATTACCTGCAAGATTGGTGCATCTCATCCCTGTTTATCGCGATTTTTATGTTCTTTTCTCTATTGGCAGGCCTGCTTCTCGTCTGCCAGGCCCGCCAACTGGCCTGCCTCTATATGCATGAACATATCCGCGTCCCTATGCGTCTCTCTCACTCTCTCTCTCTCTCTCTCTCTCTCTCTCTCTCTCTCTCTCTCTCTCTCTCTCTCTCTCTCTCTCTCTCTCTCTCTCTCTCTCTCTCTCTCTCTCTCTCTCTCTCTCTCTTTCTCCCTCCCTCTCTCTATCTATCTATCTATCTGTATGAAAGAAAATTTAGTCCTCGAAAGCAAATTGGATATTATAGCTCTATCTTATTTCTCGAGAAATTGTTTTATAACGTGTGAATATGTTTATCATGCGCTCCTTCCTATGATCAACATAATGTTTATACACACACAGGCAAATATATATACATACACATACACAGGCACACACACACACACACACACACACACACACACTCTCTCTCTCTCTCTCTCTCTCTCTCTCTCTCTCTCTCTCTCTCTCTCTCTCTCTCTCTCTCTCTCCTTTCTCATCTCTCTCCCACGCCCCTCTCTCTTCCCTTTCCCTTGCAAACCATCCATCGATTCTGAATCACCTGCCGGGATTATCCTTCGCAGAAAAGCTATAAAGATGATCCTTTTTATGTAACGCCATCCTATTCATGCCCCGAAGGTCCTCCCAGTGACAGCCGAGGAAAATGAAAGGGAAATTGCAATTATAGTTGATTTTTCGTTTTTCATTTTCTTTCGTTTTATAACCATTTTATTTCTTTTTTTTTCGCTTAGTTTCGTTGTTTATTAGATAGATAGAGGAAGGAGGGAAGAGTGGGAGAGAGAGAGAAAGAGAGAAGGGGAAGAGAGAGAGAGGGAGAGAGAAAGGAAAGAGAGAGATAAAGAGATATAGAGAGTGTGTGTGAGAGAGAGAGTGAGAAAAAGAAAGAGAGAGAGAAAGAGAGAGAGAAAGCGTATGATAGAGATGTTCGCAACGTCTAAGACATTGCTAATGAGAAACCAACATTAGGAGTCAATGGCTGAATGTGTCAAGGTGTCAGGCGGGCGAGAAGAAGGATACGTCGTGAAAAAATAACGACCCAAACACAAACATAAACAAACACATAGTCCCTGACACACACACAGACGCTAACAAACACATGACCCCCGGGCATATACACACAAACGCAACACACAAGCACACAAACACATATCCCCCGATATACATACATACGGTCACAAACATTTAACTCTGGGGCATACTCACACGCGCACACACACACACAAGGCCCAGACACACACACACACACAAACGCACATACGCACACATACACAAAGGCTCCCCATTCCCCACAACATAACACGACCCTCTTCTCCATCACCTGTGACTAATGAAACAGGTAATAGGTTAAGACGAAAGCGGGAAGGGTAGTGAACCAAGGTGATTTGTCCGTAGATTTCTCTTCCCTTTAGACATCGTCCTAACTTTTCCTCCTGTGTAAAGACCGACTTGCGTCTATGAAGGTAGACATGAAAGGCAGGCAATGAAAAGACATGATAAAAATTCTGAGAGGAAAAGAAGGAGATTGCTGAAGACGTGATGGCGTCATGAGAAAATTGGAGTTATAAACATTAAGATTTCAAAGTTATGTTCATCACGTCCTTTTATGCGTGTTTTTACCATCTTCTTGAATCTTGATTATCCCTCACTCATTTCACGACTTCGTTTACGGCTACAGGTGTAACAGAGATACTTTTGACATAAAGAGAAACAGAGCGAGAAAACGAGCGATAGGGAGAAAGAGACAGGGATAAGAGAGAGAGAGAGACAGAGAGAGACAGAGAGAGAGATAGAGAGAGAGAGAGGGGAGGGGGAGGGAGGAGAGAGAGAGAGAGAGAGAGAGAGAGAGAGAGAGAGAGAGAGAGAGAGAGAGAGAGAGAGAGAGAGAGAGAGAGAGAGAGAGAGAGAGAGAGAGAGAGAGAGAATAAAAAGAGAGAGAGGGGGATGGGGGTGGAAGAAGAGAATGAATGAGGAAGAAAGGAAATAAAGACTAGCGCTCATATATCTCATTGGGTTCTCGTGGTGCTAGTGAGTGGTATTCATTATTGCTATTCTAACCATATGAAATACGAAGTGATATTCCAGTCCAGTCCATGACCCTGGGTGATGACAACGTTGTGGTAGAGGTTATGTTGCTAATGTGGTCATGCACCAAAGTTATGCTCAGTTAGGTAGTGCATTTGCTCTTCAGACGGTTATGCAGAGACGGAGATAATGCGTTCAGTGCACTGGAAATTATAGAGTGTGCATGGCGCATATCAGCTCTTGTATGTTTGATACTATTAATTTGTGCCTCTGAAGAAGAGGGAGGTCACAAAGAAGAGGTAAAAATATAACAAAATATGAGTAAAAAAAATAGGTAGATGAGAGAATAAAAGAGAATTCAAAGACGAGAAGGAAACGGATGAGACACAGTCAGACAAATGATAGAACAAAATAGCAATGGAATGGGCTGAGAAGAAGACTTGGCCATAACACGATAATGCAAGAGGTCAATTAAGAAAATTTATTACTCGTTAAGGAAAGGAATGTGAAGGGGTGAGGTTATGTGAGGTTATGTAGGTAAGGTTATTGGTCTTCCCTGATCGCGTTAATGGCCCTTTAGGGGGAGATATCTTATTGGCCTTTTTTTTTAGCCTTTGCATGTGGATGTTTGTCTGCCCGTGTGTGTGTGACTAACTGTGTGTATGAATGTGCCGATAGATTGACTGGTAGATAGATGGTTCGATAAACATATAGATAGATAGGTTGGTAGGTAGGTAGATGCTCTAATGGATACATATTTCTTTAATCTTGATTTTTTTCTTTCGTATTAGTATAAAACTGAGAAATCATATATCAATATTTTCTACGAAAAAGAAAAGGCATACACGTATACATATATGAAAATATGTATATATGTTTATGTGTATCTGTATATGTATATATATATATATATATATATATATATATATGTATATATATATGTATATATATATATGTATTTGTATTTATATATATATAATATATATATATATATATATATATATATATATATATATATATATATGCATATATATATATATATATATATATATATATATATATATATATATATATATATATATATATATATATATATATACATACATGTATGTATACATATATATATATATATATATATATATATGTATATATATATATATATATATATATATATATATATATATATATATATATACATGTGTGTGTGTGTGTGTGTGTGTGTGTGTGTGTGTGTGTGTGTGTGTGTGTGTGTGTGTGAGTGTGTGTGTGTGTGTGTGTGTGTGTGTACATATACATATGTATATATATATAATATATATATATATATATATATATATATATATATATATATATATATATATGTATGTATGTATGTATGTATGTATGTATATGTATAATCTATTTCTTTGTTCATTTAACCTCCAGCCAAAAGATCATCAATTCCTATTAGGTGGAGAGGGGGGGGGGGCGAGAGAAGATGCGAGATGAATCTAGATCTTCCCAAACATTCTTCCTGACTCGGAAGATCACTGATAAGAAGAAAACCGCCGGATAACGAGACATAAGAACTCCTCGAAGTCTTCATAAACTCGCCATTTCTCGCTTATCAGTTTGCTTTCCTCTCTTCCATTTTTGTTTTGCTTTTGTTTTTTGTTTTTCGTTTTTC
>BOPN01005244.1:17500-20000 GCA_017312705.2 Penaeus japonicus
TGAGTGGGTGTGTGGGCTGAGTGGGTTTCGGGTTTCTGGTATGATAGTAATTTGCCTGTTTCATGCATCAGTTATAGAGGGAGGGAACGAGCGTGCGAGCGAAATAGTGAGAGAGAGAGAGAGGGAGAGAGAAATGTTTAAAGAGAGAAAAAAAAAGTATTTAGAGAGAGAAAAAATATATTTAGAGAGAAAGAGAGAGGGAGATAAATATTTAGAGAGAAAGAGAAAGAGACAAAAAAAAAAGAGTTGGAGAGAGGTTACACGCAAACACACAGATGCACAAGCACACACACACACACACACACACACACACACACTATCCTCGTCCCACAGATATCTAGTCAGGAAAAGAAATTGATGCTTGTGATTTCCAATATCGCGTCCTATATTTTGCTTTGTCTGGGAATATGCTCATCTCCTGCACCAGACAGCCGCTTCCCTCACTCCACGCCCGCCGCCGTCATTTTTTCTCTCCTCTTGGATTCACCCTCTGTGGTATGACAGGCGTCTCATTGTGTTTGTGTGTGTTTGTTTGTTGTTTGTGTGTGTGTGTGTGTGTGTGTTCGTTGTGTGTGTGTCTGTGTGTGTGTTTGTTTGTTGTGTGTGTGTGTGTGTGTGTGTTCGTTGTGTGTGTGTCTGTGTGTGTGTGTTTGTTTGTTGTGTGTGTGTGTGTGTGTGTTCGTTGTGTGTGTGTCTGTGTGTGTGTGTTTGTTTGTTGTGTGTGTGTGTGTTCGTTGTGTGTGTGTCTGTGTGTGTGTGTTTGCTTGTTGTGTGTGTGTGTGTGTGTGTGTGTTTGTTTGTTGTGTGTGTGTGTCTGTGTGTGTGTGTGTGTGTGTCTGTGTGTATATACATTCATACATATCCATGTCTGTATCCGTGTATATGTAACTGTGTTTTTCAATAGCTTCACTTGCATGTAATCATAACAGAGAAACTATGCTAATATCACTCTCAATATCAAAGTTCAAAGTTGTTTTATTATTGATTATTGGAGATTCCATATCACTTTTGATATAGTCATTCATGAATTCAACTATATGCGCGTTAGTTATGACTTGATATAAACTATTTATAACAGGCCACCGATTGCGGATCCCATTGAGGAGTGACCTCGCCTCCAGACAACCAGAGCCAAGTCAAACTCTCACTTTCATCCAATAGGAACCCAGTTTAACTCCGCTTTCCTCTCCCATGGGCGGCAACCTTTCGCTGCGCTCCAAGACTCAAGGCATGACCTGTAGTGACAAGACAGACACGGGGTACCTGCCTCAGCTGAGCAGGCATTAACAAAAAGATAATTTCACATGCAGAATGATACTTACAAACACTGACAGACACTGACAGATACTGAGTGACACTGACAGATACTAAGTGACAATGACAGACACTGACAGATACTGAGTGACATGGACAGACACTGACAGATACTGAGTGACGCTGACAGATACTGAGTGACACTGACAGGCACTGACAGATATACTGAGTGACACTGACAGGCACTGACAGATATACTGAGTGACACTGACAGGCACTGACAGATATACTGAGTGACACTGACAGGCACTGACAGATATACTGAGTGACACTGACAGGCACTGACAGATATACTGAGTGACACTGACAGGCACTGACAGATATACTGAGTGACACTGACAGGCACTGACAGATATACTGAGTGACACTGACAGATACTTAGTGGCACCGACAGACACTGACATACACTGACTATCCAAACACTGAGGTATCCGGCCCAGCTGGAGTCATCACCTCTTACTTGCTCCTTTCCTGAGCTTTGTATTTGAGTTATGGTATGGTATTTTTGGTCTGACATCACCCTCTCTGCTTATGTAATGTTATTATCCTTTTTACATTTTTTGTTATGGACATTACCATTAATAATATCATTATTGTTAGTAGTGGTACCATTTTCATTATTAGTTTTATCTTTTATTATCAATATTTTTATTATCATCATAATTATTGTTATTGTTGTTTTCATTATCATTATCATCATCATCATCTTTATCATAATCATTATTACCATAATCATTATTCTGATTATCATTCGAATTATCATAATCAATATTATCATTATCATAATCATTATCATAGTTATCATCATCATAAGCATTATCATAGTTATTATCATCATTACTATTATCATTATCATAATCATTATCATTATCATTATCGTCACATTTATTGTTATGATTATTGTAATCATTATTATAATCATTATTATTATCATTAGTATTATCATTATTATCATTATCTTTATTATTACCATCATTATCATTATTATTATTATTATAATTTTCATTAGTTATTGTTTTTGTTATCATTATGATTATTTTTTCATTATCACTATTGTTGTTGATGTTGTTTTTTATGATTACCATAGATATTACTATCATTATTATTAGCATTATTAGCATTTTCGTTATCAATATTGTTATTATTATTATCATATTTTTTTATCATTATCATCAAAATGGTCAGT
>BOPN01005244.1:52500-65000 GCA_017312705.2 Penaeus japonicus
TAAACAAACATTCATTAGTAACTAAATAGAATAAAACCTTCTAAACCCGAAACCTGATAATAACTTTAAAATGAGAAACGAAACCTCACATACTTATCCAAGACCTGTAGTGTCAAGGCTACCCTAATAGCGCCATAACACGCGGTGAAACTAACACTTTCATGTCACTTACATTCTCTCGGTAAATGTATATTACACACATTCACTTTGGCCTGAAAATAAACACATCGGATTTTATGGAACAGGTGCGGGAGAGATAAAGCGTTCGTTAATGCATTCCAAAAGATGTGTTTATTTTATTGGAAACTATACTTAAAAGCTAGGGTGATGATAACGTTTGTTGCAAGTGACAGAAGTAATGAGGATTAATACTTACGATACATTGTGTGATCATTCGCAGTAATGATGAATAATGATATTGAAGCGTCCTGTTATGAAAACAAATCGCTAGACAAGTGGTAATGGTAGCATAAAAAGGTAATAATGATGATTTAGATTATTTAGATGATGATGATGATAATGGTGATGACGGTGATGATTTAGATGACGGTAAAGATGATGATGGTAATAATAATTATTATAATGAGGATTATGATAATAATGATGTAATGAGGCTGATGATAGTAATAATGATTGATATATCATTTATAATGAAAATAATCATGATAGTCATAATAACAACAATAACAATAGTTGTAATAATGACATTGATGATGATAATAATAACAATAATAATGATAAAATAATAATGACAATAATTTAAATGATAATAAAGATGATGAGTGTAATAAAGATGAAGATATCAGTAATAATGTTAGTAATGATAATGATGATAATTATAACGATAACAATAAGGTTAAAAATAACGACAATAATCATAATGATATCAATACCAATGATAATAAAAACAATACCAACACAATTCTTCCCACAGTATGGAAGACAATAAACCAGGAAAAAGATGAGGGAAAGGAAATCCCGGATGAAAAGAAGAGGGAGGGAAGGAGGAGGGGATGGAGGTGGGGGGGGGGGGATGTGGGATAGAGAGGGCTAAGGAGGAGTGAGGGGAGGAGAAGGGGGGAGGTAGGGGGTGGGAAGGAGGAGTGAGGGGAGGAAAAGGGGGGAGGTAGGGGGTGGGAAGGAGGAGTGAGGGGAGGAAAAGGGGGGAGGTAGGGGGTGGGAAGGAGGAGTGAGGGGAGGAGAAGGGGGGAGGTAGGGGGTGGGAAGGAGGAGAAGGGGGGAGGTAGGGGGTGGGAAGGAGGAGTGAGGGGAGGAGAAGGGGGGAGGTAGGGGGTGGGAAGGAGGAGTGAGGGGGGAGGTAGGAGGTGGGAAGGAGGAGAAGGGGGGAGGTAGGGGGGAAGGAGGGAGTGAGGGGAGAAGGGGGAGGGTAGGGGTGGGAAGGAGGGAGAAGGGGGAGGTAGGGGGGAAGGAGGAGTGAGAAGGGGGAGGTAGGGGGGTGGGAAGGAGGAGTGAGGGGAGGAGAAGGGGGAGGTAGGGAAGGGAGGAGTGAGGGGAGGAGAAGGGGGAGGGGGGGGTGGGAAGGAGTGAGGGGAGGGAGAAGGGGGAGGTAGGGGTGGGAAGGGAGGAGTGAGGGGGAGGTAGGGGGTGGGAAGGAGGAGTGAGGGGGGAGAAGGGGGAGGTGGGGGTTGGAAGGAGGGAGGAGGGAAGGAGAAGGGGGAGGTGGGAAGGAGGAAAAGGGGGAGAAGGGGAAGGAGAGTGAGGGGAGGAGAAGGGGGAGGTAGGGGTGGGAAGGGAGGAGAAGGGGGGAGGTAGGGGGTGGGAAGGAGGGAGTGAGGGAGAGAAGGGGGGGTAGGGCTGGAAGGAGGAGTGAGGGGAGGAGAAGGGGGAGGTAGGGGGTGGGAAGGAGGAGAAGGGGGAGGTAGGGGTTGGAAGGAGGGAGTGAGGGAGGAGAAGGGGGAGGTAGGGGTTGGAAGGAGAGGAGGGAAGGGAGAAGGGGAGGTAGGGGTGGAAGTGAGAAGGGGGAGGTAGGGGGTTGAAGGCAGAGTGAGGGGAGGAGAAGGGGGGAGGTAGGGGGTTGGAAGGAGGAGTGAGGGAAGGAGAAGGGGGAAGGTAGGGGGTGGGAAGGAGGAGAAGGGGGGAGGTAGGGGGTTGGAAGGAGGAGTGAGGGGGGGAGGTAGGAGGTGGGAAGGAGGAGAAGGGGGGAGGTAGGGGGTGGGAAGGAGGAGTGAGGGGGGGAGGTAGGAGGTGGGAAGGAGGAGAAGGGGGGAGGTAGGGGGTGGGAAGGAGGAGTGAGGGGGGAGAAGGGGGGAGGTAGGAGGTGGGAAGCGGGTGGTAGGATGATGATGAGGGAAGTAGATGTAGGGATGGGGGGTGGGGGTAGGGAAGGATGGGATGGGGACGAAGGATGGATGATGATAGGAGTGGTAGGGAGAAGGATGGGATAGGAGGGAGTAGAATGGGAGGTGAGGGAGGATGGAGGAATAGGGGGGAAAGCGAAAAATGGGAGGAGGGGATACAGGAATAAAACAAAAGAAATCCCCACTATTTCTTCTCTCTCTCACTCATTGTTCCGCTCACCAGCCCCCCCCCCCCCCTCTGACCCCGCTCCCCCTCGGATGACTAATGAAGCCCCATGTTGTGCCATAATCATCATCATTAACATTGAGTCTGGAATCCTTTAGGAAGCCTAGTCATTTTTTATATATATATTTTTTTTTTTTTTTTTTGTGGGACTGCTTTCAGATCTCGTAAACACCCCCAACCCCCTTTTTTAAGAATGTTAGTCATTAGTCAGACAGTAACAAAATATGGATAAAGCAGAAGGGGATTGAGAAGTGGGAAAAAGAAAGCATTTCATACTCTCTCTCTCTTTCTCTCTCTCTCTCTCTCTCTCTCTCTCTCTCTCTCTCTCTCTCTCTCTCTCTCTCTCTCTCTCTCTCTCTCTCTCTCTCTCTCTCTCTCTCTCTCTCTCTCTCTCTATCTCTCTCTCCCTCCCTTTCTCTCGCCCTCCCTCTTATATATTTTATTTATATTTATTTTTAATAATACTTAATGTTTAAATGTCTCTTGCTCTCTGTTATATTTATATGTAATATTTTATATAAATATATATAGCGCTGTCTCCTCATTCTCGCTCTCTATTCTTTCCATCAATGCTCTGTGCTATCTGTCATCATGCCTACTTTGTCAGTCAGTCATATATGTAGGGGGTGGCAGCTGTGCATTGTATTCCGCTTTTTTTTTTTTTTTTTTTTCAAATATTGTTTGGTTGCTGCCCTTCATTCATTCCGTGTTTTTTTCTGTATCTTTTACTTGTATTCAATGTGCGTCCTTTTGTCACTTTGCTTTGTTTCTGTAGTCATTTGCAACCTACTATGTGTCTATTTTCTTATGTGTGTGTGTGTGTGTGCGCGCGCGTGTGTGTGTGTGTGTGTTTGTGTGTGTGTGTGTGAGTGTGTGTGTGTGTGTGCGCGCGCGTGTGTGTGTGTGTGTGTGTGTTTGTGTGTGTGTGTGTGTGAGTGCGTGTGTGTGTGCCGTCTTTGAAGCGCTCTGAAATTTACTACCCTAATCTATTCAGCCTCTTAACCTTTTATATCCGTATCTTTGAATTTCTGGATTTATATATACATTTTTTCTATATCTACATAATTCATTGGAAAACTTGCCACACTCATTCATTACATTCTATTGAGAAATAAATTGATTCAAAGCAGGTATGAATATGAGAGGCAAAATCCTACAATAATATTTCTAGATTTAGTGGCCGTATACTAAACTACTGGATATAAAAAATTTATCTACAATCTTCATCCATTTTCCTTTTCTCCTTTTCTTCCACCTCTCTTAGCTCTCCTTTCGTTGCTTCTTCCATCCTTTTTTGTTCATGATTTCTTGCCTCTTCTCTCGATTACGGTTTCTTACTTCTTTCATTTATCTTTTCTTGCTTACCCCTTCACGCACTGCTTCTTTCTTCTTTATTCTAGCTTTTCTTGGTTCCTTTACCTACCACCTTTTCTTGCTTCTTCTGTCTACCACCTTTTCTTGCTTCCTCTTTCTACCACCTTTTCCTGCTTCCTCTGTCTACCACCTTTTCCTGCTTCCTCTTTCTACCACCTTTTCCTGCTTCCTCTGTCTACCACCTTTTCTTGCTTCTTCTTTCTACCACCTTTTCCTGCTTCCTCTGTCTACCACCTTTTCTTGCTTCCTCTTTCTACCACCTTTTCCTGCTTCCTCTGTCTACCACCTTTTCCTGCTTCCTCTTTCTACCACCTTTTCCTGCTTCCTCTGTCTACCACCTTTTCCTGCTTCCTCTGTCTACCACCTTTTCCTGCTTCCTCTGTCTACCACCTTTTCCTGCTTCCTCTGTCTACCACCTTTTCCTGCTTCCTCTGTCTATCACCTTTTTTGCTTCCTCTTTCTACCACCTTTTCTTGCTTCTTCTGTCTACTACCTTTCCCTGCTTCCTCTGTCTACCACCTTTTCCTGCTTCCTCTGTCTACCACCACCACACCCTCGCAACCGTCTACCATCAAAAAAGCAACACACGCACCCACCCACACAGCCGCATGCGGATATCTGCAGGCATTAATTATAACGCGCGCAGTGTCAGAGAGAGAGAGTCGTGGCACTGAGAACATCATGATCTGCCACTGTGCGCCAGCCAGTACCATCGTCTGCCTGCTACTTGGTAACCATGAGCTGCATCTGTCTGCCCAAAAAGCCTACCATGCATTTAAATCTGTCCTGCCATTTGCTCATAATTTCATCATGATCTGCCGCCGCCATGAGCACCATCTGATCTGCCATATTTTGGCAAATAATATGCCGCGGTACCATGGCAAATCACCGATCTGCCGCGGCGCCATGAGCAATCTTGATCTGCCGCGGCGCGGTACCATCTTTTTCTGCCTGGCGCTTGCCATTACCATCTGTCTGCCGCGGCAAAGCCATAGTACCATCATGATCTGCCGCATTGCTCGCCAGTACCATCATGTCTGCCATGACGCCATGAACAAATCTGTCTGCAGCTCATATTTCATCATGATCTGCCGCAGCGCCATAGTACCATCACAATCTGCCGCGGCGCCATGAGCATCGCAATCTGCCGCGGCGCCATGGTACCATCGCAGTCTGCCGCAGCGCCATGGCTATCACAGTCTGCGGCTGCTCATGGCCATCTTAGTCTGCCGCGGTACTCATAGAGGCTTTATCATGATCTGCCGCGGCTAACCATGAAACATCGCAGTCTGCCGCGGCGCACCATGGTACCATCATGATGCTGCATTTTTGGCTCATCTTTTTCTGCCCCTTGCTCATGAGTACCATCTGTCTGCCATATTTAACCATGAGCACCATCTGTCACCGCTACGCGGCGCGAGAACAATAACCTTGCCGCATTTTCATTAGCAATTTCATCTGTCTGCCGCGGCCCGCCATAATTTCATCTGTCTGCCGCATTGCGGTACCATCTTTCTGCACAGCGCACCATGGCTCATCTGTCTGCAAAGCGCGCTGAACATCTGATCTGCCGCTGACACGCCATGAGCTAGCATCGCCGTCATACGCGACGCTTTCCTTGAGCACCATCTCAGTCGCCTGCGGCCTTTCATATGGCTGCATCACCAATCTGCCACGCCATGGTACAAAATGCCCGTCTGCCGCGGCCCGCCATGAAACCAATCTGTCTGTACTTTCATAATTTCTATCTGTCTGCCACTTATTTTCCTGGCTCATCTGTCTGCCGCAGCGCCATAGTACCATCTGTCTTACCGCAGCGCACCATAGTACCATCACAATCTGCACCGCAGCGCCATAATACCATCACAATCTACCACCTTTTTCATGGCTATCATAATCTGCCTTTTTCATAGGCTATCTGTCTACCACCCAGCGCCATAAGTACCATCTGTCTGCCGCCCACTTTCATATTTCCATCACCAATCTGCCGCAGCCTTTCATATTTCCGCTCGTCTGCCGCAGCGCCATGAGCTATATCTGTCTGCCGCGGCGCTTTCGCAAACCATCTGTCTGCCTGCACCTTTTCATATGGCTATATAATCTACCACCTTTTTCATAGCTATCTGATCTGCCGCAGCGCCATATTTCATCACAATCTGCCGCAGCACTTTCATATTTCCTCATGTCTGCCGCAGCACTGCATGGCTTCCTCCGTCTACCACCTTTTTGGCTTCCTCTTTCTACCCCTTTTCATGGCTATCATAATCTGCCGCAGCGCCATAATGCCATCTGTCTACCACCTTTTTGCTTCTATCTTTCTGCCACCTTTTCGTGGCTTCATCGCAATCTACCGCAGCGCACCATGAGGCTATCTATTATACCGCACCCTTGCCTGGCTATCTTTCTACCCCTTTTCTATAAACATCTGTCTGCAGCGCCATGGCTCATCTGTCTGCCGCGGCTTTCGCCGAACACCATCTTGTCACGCAGCGCCATGAAACATCGCAATCTGCCGCAGCACCATAACATCTGTCTGCCGCAGCTTTCCGCCAAAGCTGCATCTGTCTGCGGCGCTTTCGCTAGTACCATCGTCTGCGCATTTTCATGGCTATCTGTCTGCGGCGCCATGGCTATCTGTCTGCCACCTTTTCATAATGCCATCTGTCTGCCGCAGCACTTTCATAATGCCACCATCATCTGCCACTTATTTACTTTCATAGCACCACTCTGTCTGCCACGGTTTTCTTTGGCTATCTTTCTGCCGCGGCGCATGGCTATCTGTCTGCCACCGCGGCACTCGCCAGCTATCTGTCTGCCACCCAGCGCCATGGCTATCGTCTGCCGCAGCGCTCGCCATTTCATCTGATATACCGCAGCGCCATGGCTATCTGTCTACCACCTTTTCCTGCTTCCTCTGTCTACCACCTTTTCCTGCTTCCTCTGTCTACCACCTTTTCCTGCTTCCTCTGTCTACCACCTTTTCCTGCTTCCTCTGTCTACCACCTTTTCTTGCTTCCTCTTTCTACCACCTTTTCCTGCTTCCTCTGTTACCATCTTTTCTTGCTTCTTCTTTCTACCACCTTTTTCTGCTTCCTCTGTCTACCACCTTTTTTTGCTTCCTCTTTCTACCATCTTTTCCTGCTTCCTCTTTCTACCACCTTTTCTTGCTTCCTCTCACATCCACGAGAAATAAGCTAATGGACGGCAGGGTTTAGCGGAAGACGCTAATCTCAGTGGTTAAAGATGGCTGTTACAGAAAGAGGGGGAAATCTTAGCTTATAGACGGCTTTTTTAGGGAGGGGGGGGGGGTATATATACATATATATGGCTCTGTTATTGTTTTTTTCCGTTTATTGCCTACGTGTTAAGAAAGGGTGTTCTAGCAGATGGTGAGAGTCGCCGAGAAACGACTTAGCAACTCGTAAGCGTAGCGGTAATTTTTTTTTTCTATGTGGCGCGTTTACGAGGATGGGGAGGGGAGGGGGAAGAGGATAGAGGGGTGGGAGGAGGGAGGGGATATAGCGTGGGGAAAGGGAGTGGGGACAGGGATGAAGAGAGCAAGGGGAGGGGGGAGGTGAGAGGGGTAGGGGATGGGGGATGAAGCTTTCAGTAGCGAGGCAAATGTAGCAGAATATGGTAAGTACACGTGTAATAGTATTAACTCGGGATGTTGGTCTATTTAGCATATGAAATGAGTTGAGTTGAATATGAAAAGTCAAAGGATGGTCCAAACTGATTTTGACAATTTATTCTGAATTTTTCTCACTTTTTTTTTTTAATTTCATCAAAGTGTCTGGTGAATTATTCAGATTTGTTTTTTATCATGAACCGCATTAGGAATTGCTTTTAAATGTTATAAACTGTTATAATGATAGAGAATGGCAGTACAAATGAATGTTTACGTATGGGAGAGTAAGAAAGTTTGATCAGATAAACAAATGAGGCCAATAAGTAAATGAATGGTATATAGATAAAGTGGATTATATTTATGAAGAAAAAAAAGAAAAATGCAGAGAGAAAATCCTTGGTTGTTTGTTACAAAGAACTTTTTTCAGCCTAGTTTGCGAAGTAAAAAAATAGAGTGTGTTTTTTTTCTCTCTCACTGTATTTTTATGTGAATACAGATTACTCTTAATATTTCAAAGAGCAACGAAAACAAAGAAAGAAAAATGAGCAGCGAACATAACAAATCCTGGTTTCATATTATTGGCATTTTGTGACAAATTACGTTATTTATTTCATCACAGTAGAAGCGTATTTTAGTATCGATATATTTCAGTATTAGCATACTTCATTGTCCATATATCAGTATTCCAGTTTGCGGTAGCATTTCCGTATCATTATATTTCAGTCTTGATATATTTCAGCATCGATATACAGAATTTCAGTTTCAGCATATATCTGTATCGGCATATTTTAGTATCAGCATATTTTCAGACAGTGTTCAGTCAGTGATATTTCCAGTTGGAGTGTCTTGTAGTTAGCCCTTTCGCTTCTAGTAACTTTCCTATTAAGAATTTTTGGTGTATATATTAATATATATGATGGCAATTGACCATAACGCGTGTAAGTATGTATGTGTGTTTGTTTGCGTGCGTCTGTGTGTGTGTGTGTTTGCGCGTGCGTGCGTGTGTGTGTGTGTGTGTTCTTGCGTGTGAAAACTTTGTAAATAAAGAGTCAAACCAAACGACATGACAAAGCTAAACAGTGACCTGAATCATCATATATTCAGAATCGAGAAATCCATTCCAATTTTACCGACGCTGAAGTAATGACGAGAAGCCCCGCCCACTTCCATCGGTTCGGTTGGTAACCCTGTTCCCCTTCAAGCGCTTCTGAGGTAGATATGTGCTTGTTTTTTTCAATCCCGTTTCAATCATAGAACTGTCAACTATTAAGACTGAGTCCATGGTTGAAAATTGTAGTTGGCAATGATGAAGCATACCGTATATATTTTCTAATTCATTGCCTGTAAATCCTTCACAAAGTGATATAGTCCATGTGTTTTATATGCTTTTCTTATGCTTATAACTTTTATTTTATTTTTTGCAATGTAATCGTAACGAACCTATAGAAAAATTATTTATTTCTCATGATAAAAAATTCTTCAGGATCAAAATGATCGAAAGAATTAATGTGTTTAACTTAAAAGATGATTTTTAGGAAGCAAAATCAGGCTATATCGGCGTTTAGATTAATAGTACTGTATATGCCTACATTTCTATCGTTTAAATTTCCGTTTGATACAGCCGTTCATTTTATGAAAAAGCATCCGTTTATCATCTTACGTTATCGTTACATCGTTTTACAGCCGCTGCACGATAATGAAGAAAATTGAAGAGAAAAATGTAGCTACTCCTTTTGCTAGGATTACAATTATATCAAGAAGACGTATCGTAAACACATTGCAAACTAAAAATAGTTTTTCGGGAGCAGAGTTACCAACCGAGTCGAGCAAATTGGCCGTAGCCTATCGTGAATTCTTGAATGAACAGGATATAGTTTGGATACATTGTGACCGATGGTACTAAGGGCATGAGAAATCTTAAGACAGACATTAAATTTTCAATTAAGTTATGTACCATTTCATTTCACTGTAAATATGATATATCATTTTGTAACCTAAGACCATCCATTTCAAAAAAATAATTAAAGGTAAAATTGAATAGATTACATTTATTTGGCGAGATTTTTACAAAATTGACAAATTTGACAATATGAAATAGAATTGTATACCTTAAAAGCAGTAGTTCTCAGTCAGGAATGAATTTACACGATAAGGGGTAAATCCATACTAACATACACGATACGTTAATATCCTGAGCGTGCCTTCAAAATAGTTGTTCCTCTTGTCACCACATAATAGCAGTATGGGAATGAGGATTCTCTCTATTACCAGAAGACATCCGTAGGAGATAACCGCTTGAAAGTTAATGCCATGATCAACTTTTTCTCGAATAAACAAAGTGGATGATTTAATGAATAGTCAAGAGTTCCCACTAATGACGACCGGTATATTTGCTTGGTCCTTTTTATGTAAGAGGACAGGATTTTCTGTTTCTTTGTCAAAGACTATATTGTGCAGAACCGTGAAGATAAAAAAGGTGTTCCAATTTTTTATCTTTTCTGTCTCTGTGTTACCATGCCAGCTACGGTGGAATTAACGAAGCATTAGCATAATCTCATTATGAAATGAAGTCAAGCGCCGAAAAGTGCGGTGAGCGAAGAGGAAACTTGAATAACTGAGATAATGATGATGATGATGATGATGATGATGATGATAGTAGTGATAGCTATAATTTTAATATGAAGATGGTAGTAATAATGATAATTAGAATGAGAATGAGAATATTATTAATAACAATAATCATCATTACCATCATCATGACCACCACCATCACCCTCACCTTCATCACTATTATCATTATCATTGTCATTATCATCACCATCATCATCATCATCACCATCATCATCATCATCGGCATTATCATCACCACCACCCTCATCATCATTATTACTATTATCCTCATCATGATAATGGTAATGATAATGACATGAATAATATTAAACATAATAGTTTCTCGTCAAGAATAGTAAGAAAGATTATCCAAAATATCTCATTAAATTTAGATACGTATTTAGGTATGTTAAGTACAGTTCCTTCGTCACTTCCCCAGTCATTATTTTCCTTGTCCCTCCACACCCTCATTAACCAGACGGTAATGAACGCACAGGAGAACAGATAATGAAATTTCCAATACCTGGCAAATCTATAGTAATATCACACATGTTTGTATTACTGAAGCATTGTTAGTTGAAAGAAAATTAGCCGTATTATTATGTAAGGATTTTTGTTGGAATTTTGCCTCCTTTTCCAATTCTCTTTGGTGTTTGGATATCTTCTCCTAAATAATTCATGTCTCGATGAAACTGTGACAAAAACAAGTGTCCTGGTGAATTACCTAGAAATAAAATGGATTTAGTGTTGATACAAAACCTGCGGGACTCGGGTTACACAGTCGTTCGCGTTGTAACACAGAAGGGACACCATTAAACAAACACACACAAAAAAATACATTAAATCCACGTATTTCAGTCATCAGAATTAACGGTTGAATAGGTCATTTTAACAAGTTTGGAAATTCTCAGGACAATAGAGTTGTTGTGATGAAGAAAAAGGAAAACAGGGATACGGATGAGAGTGTACACGTTTGCTATTCCTTAACCTGGTTAACATTCACCTAATCTTATATACCCAGATAACGTATCGCTTAGTTAGAAGATGATATATGAAATATCAGTTTCCAAATGACGAAATTATGGCTACTACTTAATTAGGCTGTTTAGACGTTCATTTACTGGGACTGAGTGATAGTACATCAACAAGGGAAAGGTGATGACGAAGGGAGGCGAGGTAGATAGCATCGAATAGAAAGTTGATTTACCTTATTTCTAAGTGTGCGTGTGTGTGTGAGAGAGAGAGAGAGAGAGAGAGAGAGAGAGAGAGTGTGTGTTTATGTGTATGCGTGTGTTAGTGTTTGTGTTAGTGTGTGTCCATGTTAGTATGTGTGAGTGTGTGGACAGCTACATTTATATGCATGGAATGACGAATATGACATCCTTTGTTGGAATGGAAATGAAGTTAAACAAAGCGTCTGTGATCTTATTTACATAACTCGGGGTAAACAGAATGTGTGTGCCTCGCCAGCCATTGAGAAACAGGACAGACAGAATGCATACCTCCTTTCAGGTAATTACTGCTTTTTAACAAGATTCTTTATTGATTAGAATCTAATTAGAACTAAATAATGAATAAAATCATTAACTCGGTATTTGTAATGAAGCGTTTTTCTCCCAACTAGATACATTGCCTTTTTTTTTTTTTTTTCTTTTCTTTTTTTTTTTTTTGAATCATGCACATTTACGAATTTAATGATCTCGCCGCTCTTTTACCGTGTATGAATGCAGGTTTTCTTGTTTTACTTATTTGCAATTGTAATTATAGAAATCCATATTGAATATGTATATACATATAGATTGTGTATACGTTAGAGATAGATAGATATACATATATAAATAAAGATATAAAGAGACAGATAAAGAGATAAAGATATACGTGACTCCTTGTTTGTCTCGCTCTCGGTCTCTCTCTCTTCCTGTGTGTGTGTGTGTGTGTGTGTGTGTGTGCGCGCGCGCGCGCGCGTGTATTTGTGTGGAAACACGCAAATACAAACACATACACACACACACATGATCGCACATACATACAGACATCCAAACAGCCACCGCGATTACAGGTGATCAAGGCGAGGTCTTGTCCCTCCTCCGGCCGCGTCCCCACAGACCCCGTCGCTTACTTATGCATGCGCGTGTTGGATCCTAAAAGGTGATTAAATTTACATGTTTTCCTCATTTTTGCGGTTTATCTTTTCTGAGCAAAGGTCTTATTGCGTCGTTACGTGTCTTGCAAGGTGGTTTGGTTTGATTGCAACTGCTTTTCGAGCGGTTGCCGCGTGTTTAAAAGTAGGAATGTTGACATAAATGTGTGATGAATTGTGACGTTTAAAGTAATGGTGATGTTG
>BOPN01005244.1:67500-70000 GCA_017312705.2 Penaeus japonicus
TCACACCCGCGCCGATATCTGTTTGCCCATTTTTATATCTTATCTCTTTATTCATTTATGTGTTTATTTTCATGCTGTTTTCCTCGTTGGTAGATAGATAGATAGATAGATGGATAGATACTTTCAAATTCGACAATCTGCATCTTCTTCTCCTCTCTAACCAACTCTCGAGTTCTGAGAGGAAGGAGACATCAATAGCAAATTTCCAACGAAAATGAAACAATAAGCTTTGAGGTCACACGGTCTCACAAGGTCAACCCTTCCGTCCCTCAGGCAGTCAAACATTCACGGACGACAAACTGCAATACAAAGCCCGGTCGAATTGATGCATCTTGAATACCTCTCTCCTCCTTTGTTTCTCGCCTTGTGGCTTGAGGGAATAAACGGAAACACATAAGCTTTAACATCCCCCTAAATATATATTCATAAATCAAGGGCTGATCTTCACACATATTGAAGCAACTGAACCGATAGTTAGATGCGCCTTAGCTGGAGACACGCCTGGTTGGCCTCAGGAAAGGGAAGGGCGGTGGCGGGGACCTGTGTCTGGGGCATCGGCACAGAGCAGTGAGGTGTCCTCAGTGTTACATACATTATTATTTCTTGCCAAGTTTTATGGTTTGTTGGGCCATGGAAACAATGAGTAACTGCTTTTTGCAAGATCTGTGTAGCTGAATTGCTTCTTCTGACATTTAGAAAGTGTTTTGGCCCATTTTCAAGTTAGTTTAGAATTAGAAAATCTTACCTGAGGAATATATCCCATTTACCAGCTGTCTAGTTGTGAGTACCCGTCCAAGCTTAAATGTGCTCGAGAACCTAAGTATAATTGCCACTAGGATTTTGAAGCCATCATACTGGCTGCATGCATCTTCAAGTTAAAGGGTATCATGTCTTGTTAGGAGAGGCGAAGGTGGTTGATGACTTGAATAACTGACAGGCAACTCATAGATAGGCTGATTTGGTAGCAGTCTGGCTACCATGTTATACGTTTTATTGTAATCAATTTATGAGTCGAAGATGATGAAATGTGTGTGTGTGTTTATAGGTGTGTGTTGTTTGTGTTTGCTCGTTTGTGTGTGTGTGTGTGATAACGACCAATAGAGAAAATATATATTTTTAAAGATCTTCTCAAATACAACGCTAGAGAGTGTGTGTTCCATAATTCATGTTCAGTGATGTAACGTTTCAATTTATGGTGAACACAGGACGGGACGGGGATAAGAAAGGGTAGAAGCGATGGAGAAAGAGAAGGGGAAGGGGAAAATATAAGGGAATAGACGAGAAGGGTAAAGTAAGAAGGAAGAAGAGGGGGAGAGAGAGGAGGCAGTGGGGAGGGAAGGAAAGAGAGAGAGAGAGAATATATAGCGGAATGTAATACTTCCTGAATTGAAAGAATATAGAGGGAGAAGGTTGACAAAGCTTTGATATTCAAAAGACTTGATTGAATGTAGGTGTAAAGGAGAATAGTCAATGAAAAAGGAATATATCATGAAAGAAATTAAGTTTTTATTCTTTATTTTATTCATTCATAGGAGGCGGATTGCAGAAAGCATCCGACAAAAAGAATTTACATAACAAGAAATTCAGTGAAAATAGTGACATGCATGATGTAATGTTATAAGCAAGAAGTCGTATCAAGTAAGAAGAAAAGTTTTTTGTCTCCTACTTTCTCTTTCTCTCTCTCTCTCTCTCTCTCTCTCTCTCTCTCTCTCTCTCTATATATATATATATATATATATATATATATAGTATATATATATACATATATATATATATATATGTATATATATATATATATATATATATATACAGTATATATATATATATATATATATATATATATATATATATATATATATATATATTCTCTCTCTCTCGCTCTCTCTTTCTCTCTCTCGCTCTCTCTCTCTCTCTCTCTCTCTCTCTCTCTCTCTCTCTCTCTCTCTCTCTCTCTCTCTCTCTCTCTCTCTCTGTCTGTCTTACTCTCTCCTTATCTCCATCTCTCCCTTTCCCTCTCCTCACTTTCCCTCTTTTTCTTTATTCACCCTACACCACTTTCTTCTTCTTTCCCTCTCTTCCTCTACCCTTTCCTCTCCCTCTCCCTCTCCTTCTCCCTCCCCTCCCCTCCCCTTCCCTTTTTCTCTCCCTTCCCCATCCACCTCTACTTCTTCTACTCCCTCTCCCTCTACTTCTTTCTCTATCTTTATCTTATTCTTTCTCTTCCTGTTATCGAAGGGCTAAGATGCAGCCGCTCGCTTCTGATATAAGCCAGTTCATTATGTATGCTAAACAGACTAACTTCTGCAGCGCGGTAATTTTTACAACATTTGAACTTGCAATATTCTGCTAAATTTACTTCTTGCAAGAAGTTCACCTCACGCCTAATTTCTTTCAACCCGCTGCATGGTTTTAACAAAGTATAGGCGGCAATTTCTAATATGGTAAGATGATGGGCATTTTCTTTCCAGTAATTATATAGAGTTTAGTGTGCATCTGTCTC
>BOPN01005244.1:82500-90000 GCA_017312705.2 Penaeus japonicus
TTTATATATATGTGTATAAATATATACAAATATAAATATATACATATACATATATATATATATATATATATATATATATATATATATATATATATATATATATGTATATATATATATATATATATATATATATATATACATGTATGTATATATGTATATATATATATATATATATATATATAGAGAGAGAGAGAGAGAGAGAGAGAGAGAGAGAAGGGGGATATATATATATATATATATATATATATATATATATATATATATATATATATATATATATATATATATATATATATATATATATATACATGGCAACGACTTTAGTTTGACTTTATTGTTTAATTTCTTATTATGACAAAGCTTTTGTTTCATTTCATAACAACAGAAATGGATTTCGTTCGGTTTGTGACCCGTCGACACAGGATTGCTGGAGAAGGACAAGGAGGCCACGTTTATTTACCAGGATAATAACAGAGTCAGCTGATATCACGTGTCTCGGGTCAGAGTCAATAACAGCTGCTCCGGCTCGTTCAGCAACAGTGACGAGATACGCAGTCTTACTTGTTTAAACATGTATCAATACACCAGCGATTCCCACCCAACCTTTCCCTTTAGAGGAACCCCTGTAATAACGTTTCATATTCCAAGGAACGCTTATATGTGGTATACTAATACATGTATTTCCTAAAGAAAAGTTCTTGAGCAATATAATCCATATGAAATCTACAATGCCACCACATGCGAGTTCACGCTAAGACATTCTATCATAGCACATAATCATCCTACGATTTCTCACGGAACTCCTGGTGACGGTCGGCGGAACCCCGTTCGGGAAACACTGAACTACACACAAGCCACCACTAGCTAGGGCAAACAACAACAACGAGATACAGTGTATTGCATTATCCCTGAAATGAGTTAAGCCTGCTCATCACTTTGCGCTTTGTGCAGGGAATTCTCCGAGGGAAGGATGCTTCTCCTTCAGTCGAGAAAGGATCCTTTGTCATCACAACTAGTATAGGTATTATCGATGCGATGAAGACGAGAGAGAGAGGAGATAGATAGATAGAGAGAGAGAGAGAGAGAGAGAGAGAGAGAACGAGAGAGAGAGAGAGAGAGAGAGAGAGAGAGAGAGAGAGAGAGAGGAGAGAGAGAGAGAGATAGATAGAGAGAGAGAGAGAGAGGGGGGGGGGGGAGTTATAGAGAGAGAAAGAAAGAAAAATAGAGAGGGAGTAGGGGGAGATAGAGAGAGCGTGTTGTGACTTTGACTTTGACGAGTTTATTGAGACAAGTGATTACGTACATCTCAAAAGGATGAGGTAACATAGGTTATCCTCACCCCAATCTTAGTCCCTCTTTGGGCTCACATATATTTTACAAAACCTTACAGCTATGTCAACATGTTGAAATATATACAGAGCAAAAGACGGGTCAATCACAAGCATACACAATTAAATGTTTACATATCAGGAGAACGATATAACAGTATGGATTATCACCCTCAGCATGCAAGGTCCTCTCCTAAGGTCACATGATTACATACTTGAAATATGTGGCGCACATATATGTTAATAATATATATGTATGCTCCCGGAGGAAAGAATTTATCAGAAAGTCAAGAAGTATGTTTGTATTTAACAGGATGATGTATCATAAATGATATTCATTCACATCTCAATAAAATCCTACTTGGGCTATCGTAGTCTCGGCAGAAGGGAAGTCACAATCGGGTATACACTGTTGCTAACTACAATTATGTGGTCGATGCGAAGTGTTTATACTTCTTTAAAATTTGTATTACCTGGCCATTTCTAAGCATCCATACAGCTTGTTCGGGGAGTCCAGCTATCTCTGAGTTTCTGTAAATCTGAAGCATGGGACACTGTAAGATATAGTGTACTAAGGTGTGTGACCTTGGTGACCTACACACCCTGCATTCTTTTTCCTGTTCACCTGTCGGGACACCTAACTCCCAGTAGTATTTATACCCTAACCTAATTCTCATGTGCACAGAGTCTTTCCACTTGCTCTTGCCCCTCCCATAAGCGAAGTCTGTGTTCATCGCTAGATGCATATAGTGTTGCAAGGTTTCGCTCGTTTCAATCAATTCGCCTTTCTTAATCTCATCATAGTCTAACTGTATCCTCTTGATATTGCTCCTTGTCTGCTTAAGAGTCTGAGCACTGTGAATGTCCAAAACACATTTTTTAGCTCTCTCCTTCGCTACCTCATCCACAGCCTCATTAAGGGTGATACCGACATGCGATGGGATCCAGACGAATGTAATCACACGTCCCTGGCCTCGCAGCTTATGAGCAATCAATCGGCACTCGTTAACAATGTGCTCAAACACAGGGTCCCTGCTGTTAAGAGAGTCCAGCGCTCCCCTACTATCCACAAAAAAGAAAGCATCTTTATTAATAATTTCAATCTTTTTAAGTGCTGTCAATATTGCCCATAACTCAGCCTGTGTTGACGATATATGATTACTCAGTCTTATCCCACTGCTTGTGGTGACCACGCCACTTGCAGTGAACTGTCTGATGATAACCCCACATCCTGCTCTGCCATCTTTCAAAACTGACCCATCGCAGTAGACATGAGCAATATCAAGGCGTGTTAGACTCTTTATTTTATGACCATATCTTGATTTAAGTTGACCAGGTTCATAAAGCCTCTTATTCATAAAGAGGGGATCGACATCTACATTAATCGTCTGATCCTCCCATGGTGGCACTTTGGCGGATGCTTGAAACGATTGGCAAAAGTTTTGCAAGCCATAAAATTCTATATCATTTTTAAGCGCCTTCATATATCCTCGTTTGCCCTGTCTATAAAAAGTCCTTATGTTGTCAAAACCGCTGACCATATCTCTCACTAATTTCTTTCCACTGTTCCCTCTCATGAGCCTAACGGCTGCTATGACATTAATCTCGCTTACTCTCTGTGCAATGCTTTGCAATCCTGTCTCTGTTCTCATTATGTCTATCCTAGCATTCTTTTGACACCCGAGGATAATACGCATAGCTTCATTCTGCATGGTTTCAAGCCTTCGGAGCCTCCCCTGACAAGCTATAGAAAGTGCTGGTGCTGCATAATCCACCAGAGCTCTTACTGTACTAATGTAGACTAGCCTCAGCAGAGGCACCCCGGCTCCTATCCCGCGACAAGCAAGTGCCCTGAGCGGCCGCAGTCGAGCCTTGCACTGTGTTAGTACGTGATTTACTTCAGCATCCTTGCTTGAGGCAGTGAAGCCAATGTACATACCCAGATATTTATATGTTGACACCTTCTCCACTGTTTTGTTGTTTAGAGTAAGTGGCACGTTGCCTCTTTGTTTACTCTGAAATTTGGTCTTTTCTTCATTTATAACCAGCCCCAATGTTTGAGCAAGACTAGTAAATCTGTCCAGCGCTGTTTGTAAATGGCGATGAGTGGTCCCTTGTATCAATATATCATCTGCATATAAGATTGGCTGAACGCCCTTAGGGTATTCCTCTGAAGCTATCCTGTTCATTAGTACATTAAAGAGCATTGGGCTTAAAACACCCCCCTGTGGAGTACCTAGCTCAAAACGTTTCTCCTCTGAGAAACAGCCTTGAAACCATACGCAAGCTTTCCTATCTGTCAGATAGTCACCAATCCATCTCAGCAACTTTCCTGTTACACCCAGTCTTGTCAATTCATACAGAATGACCTCCCCATTAGCTTTATCAAAGGCTCCCTGTAAATCTATAAAGACTCTACACTTTTCTGCATCATTAGATAAACACTGAATTACACAGTCTGATGTTCCCTTTCCCTTCATAAAGCCGTACAAATTAGAAGACAATTTATCTTCAATCATGTACATTAGTCTATTTAATAATATTCGCTCCATCATTTTACATATACAGGAAGTCAGAGATACAGGTCTATAACCGCCAGCTGATTTTGGAATAGGTATTATAATAGCTTTCTTCCAGGCCTTCGGTAATCTACCCTCCGCGTAGCTCATGTTAAATAGGTCAATGAGAGGGCTGTTCGTCATGCTTGCTAATAAGTTGAAAATATCATATGCCACTCCATATTCTCCTGGTGAAGTGCTTTTCCCTCTTTTAACAGCATTTAGAAATTCGTGGGTAGTTATTGGCTAACAAGATACTGCAGTAATGTTTACGTATGAAACAATCTGTACCTTTCTTTCGGCTCCCCATACAAACAACGCGTCACGAGTGCTTTGTGGTAATGAAACCAGAAAAGATGCTTTTGCCCATTTCTCAATATATTTGTTTGCCTCCTCCTCTGGGTGTGGGTGACCGATGAGGTTATTTGTTTTTCCCCTTACCGTGTTTACATAATACCATATGTCCTAAAGACTTTTACTTTCCTCAATATTTTGCGCGAACTCTGACCAATACTTTTCCCTTACTTCCCTTCTTTTCTCCCCACACATCTTTGATACGTTAAGTAGTATATCCTTGTCATCTTCCCGCCTGCCTCTTCTAGCCCACTCCCTGTGTGCCATCCTTAACATGTGTCCACCCTTTAAGTGTCTTATCACTGCAGTATCTGTTTTTCCGTGCTCCGTGTTTCTTCTCCTTTCTGTGTGACTTAGCCTTTGTAGGTAAACATCTTTCTATCGCACTTAACAAATCCTCGCTGAACCTATCTAAACTTAGGGGTGTGTAATCTCTGTACCAGCCCTCCATATTGTAAATAAACAATTCTCTGTCGCTTGTGTCTACGACAAGCCTTTTTCTTTTGAATTTAACTTGTTTTTTACCTAAAGCTAACTTAATATACAAGGCGAAATGATCACTAAGTAGTTCACTTACTATTTCACATTCTCCTTGAATCCCCTGACCGCCAAGCAGACAGGCATAATCAAGTCGTCCACCCTTGATGTGTGTCGCCTCTTTACTACCCAGCAAGCATGCATCAGGCCTATCTTTGAGAAATTGATAAAATCTGATGCCGTTATCATTGATTTTACCCATCTCCTCTAATTGTGGGTGCCTAGCATTAAAGTCACCCACTATCAGAGTCGAGTCAGAGTACATGCAATCTGGTAGGTATCTGAGATCAAAGCATCTCCCAGAGATGTATACATTTGCAATATATACTTCACCTTCTTGTAAATACAGCTTCACACATACACTTTCAATACCTTTATTTCTGCACGGTATCTCTAGCAGTTCAGAAGGTATTGCACTTTTCACGTAAGTAGACACTCCCCGTGTCCGGTCTCCGGAATTAAGATGATATGCTCTATAACCATTGAGTTTAAGAGTGTCACCTTTTGTGTCCCTAGTTTCCTGGAGACAAATTACGTCTATGTCATTTTTCAACACGAAATAGTGGACGTCTGTTACTCTAGTAAGTAAACTACTCACATTCCACGACATTATCTTAATACTACCACACTCCATCAGACCTTTATGGTTTCCTTATATTTGGCAAACAGTTCCTGGATGTTTGCCCACTCTTCCTGAACTAACTCCCACTTTCTAAGAAGTTTATCCTTTTCAGCGTCTTTGCATTTAAGTAACAATGACCTGAAGGTCGTTGATGTTGTTCCTTCCACTACACTCGGAATTATTTTCCTTTCTTTTCCCTTGATCGTAATTTTACTTTCTGTGTTTTTCTCAGCCACCAAAACACTGTTGTCTTTCTTTGGGATATCTTGCTCGGGAGCTTCTTCCTCAGCCTCCACTCCCTTTTTCATGTCTGTTACAGCACTATCCATCACTATCGCAATCTTTTTTTCAATTGCATCCATCCTCTGCATTAATGTATGCAGCATTCCAGCAATTGCAGATATCTCTTTTACTGGAGAATCTGCATCACTGTCTCTCGTCGTTTCCTGGGCTGCAGTGTCTTCTGTCGTCTGGCCGTTGATTTGTTTGTTCATGGCATTCCGGTCATCTTCCTGGAGTTGCAGTCCTCGCGGTGGGCCTTGCAACCAAGCATTGGGGGGCGGTACAGGAATACTCTCCTGCACAGGTCGTCTGGTGGTCAGTCCTCTTGCCTTTTCCTCGGTTTCTTTACGGGAAGCCGAGGAATTAAGTTCCACCTTTGGCCTCGCCTTGCATGACAGAGCCCCAGCATTGTGCGAGCCTCCGCAATTGCAGCAGCAAGGTTTCACCCTCTCTCCTTTTTCTATTTTTTCTCTGCAAAGCCTGGAGTCATGCTTCCTGCCGCAGAACCTGCACCTGGCGTCCTGCTGACAGGTCCACGACTTGTGTCCCCATCTGCTACACTTGAGGCACAGGACTGGCGGCTCCACATACGGCGCCACCCTCCTGTACCCCGCCCCAGAGATGAAGACCTTCTCCGGGACTTCTCCTTTCATGAGGGCAACCAGCTGACATCGCTCCTCGCCTCGTGACTCGTGCCTCTTCACCCATACAATCCTCTCGTCGCAGAGGAGGAAGTCTGGGTCTAATTCTAATGGGTACTGAAATATAATGACCTTCGTCATTTTTTCCCCTTTCTGTGGGACAACTAGCACTGTCCCCTTATATCCCTGAGATGTCAGGAACTGCTCCGCTTCCTCGTCCTTTACCGTAAGATACGGTCTTCCTTTCGCTTCCTTTAGCAGCGGCTCAAAATGGCAATGTTCTTTTCCAAGTTCCATTGCCCACTTTAGTTTTTCAATGAAGGACATTCCGCAGGATTCTGGGAATAACAGCCTTCTCCTGCCCTTCCCACTGTCACTGACCACTGCCTTGTTGACTTCCACATCGTCGTCCTTCATTTTTTTGTCCTTTCTTTCAAATTCACTTTCAGAGTCACTGGAGTTGTCACTCTTGCTGTCTTTTCTGGATCGCTTCATGCCCGTTCCCTCATTATTCATTGGAGTTCCGTTAGTGCAGTCCATTTCGTCAGTTGCCAGATCAGAATCCAGGGACACCGAAGTGGCAACGGGAGCCATGTTGACAACTGGCGACCTGAGGTCAGTCCGCCTGATGTCAGTCCGCAAAGCGATTTAGAGTTTCGCTGTGGTCGCCAGCGAATACGCTAGGGCAATATGCAATATAATCACATAGCCTTGAAAATGATAAAACATACGCAAGAGATGCGTAAAATTTGCTGGAGGGCCCAAGTCACCTCACCCGCTCCCTGTCCAAGGACCAAGTGGGGGGGAGGGGGGTAAACACAGGATTCTAGGAATCTTTCACGATTGAGGACACCACTAGAAACACGTCCTACTTCTACGAGTGATACAACACGACTGGCGTGTTGTGAATGACAGAGAGAGTGATGTAGTTGTAGGAAATGATTTTCCAATTCTCAACATAATAGTTATGATCATCACGATTACTTGTGCCAATTGGAGGTGTCAAAGTTCTTATGAACGATTAGCACAAACATCAGGATTCATATTGAAGTATGGTAGTTCTTTACAATGTTACATTTATTTAGTTCTCATTTTTTATAACTTATTCATGTTCCCGGTTAATTTCCTCGTTCTTGATAAGATCTGGCAATTTATTATCATCATTTAAAGTTGTTCAT
>BOPN01005244.1:95000-97500 GCA_017312705.2 Penaeus japonicus
ACGGTGTTTCTGTGATGAATGGCAATAGTATAGGCAGTCATAGTGGCGCCGGGGAAAGGGACACGTGAGTTGGCTGTGATGAAGTGTGTGGGCGGGGGTGTTGTGCTGGGAATGGGGTCTGGATGGGGTTGTGATTTGGGGCGTGGAGTGTGGGGAAGGGGTGGGAAGTGGTGTTGTGTGAGGGGGCGTGTACTGTGGGTGATTCGAGGGTGTTGGGAGAAGGGTGGCGATGTTTTGAGGATGCTCTGAGGGTGGTGTGTTGTAGAGAGGGTGGTTGAGATTTAGTTGTGAGGTTGTTGTATTGTGAAGGGGATTGGGATGGGATTGTCATACAGGTGGTCCTGTTTGTAGGGTAAAAGTGTAGAAACCAAGATGTAAAAGCGACAAAGATATATACATTTGCAAGTGCATAAGGGCATATAAGGACAAAAGGAGGAATCAGTAGAAGTTTATGCGTGCAAAAACTAGAGATTTATTAGCGATTTATTAGAACTAAGTGAAAGTGTTACGTGCATAAATCTAGACCTATACATGGTTGCATAAGGCTCGTACATACACATGCAAACACACAGTCACATAGATGGGTGTATCAGTCGTTGTTGTTTTTTTCGTATATGTGCATGCGTGTGTGTGTGTGTGTGTGTGTGTGTGTGTGTGTGTGTGTGTGTGTGGAACCTCTCTCTTACTTACACACGCACATGTACACGCACATACACAGGACGGGAAGCTGATCTCATAACCGCGGGTCTCGGCAATTGGAAGGTTGGCACAAGTAAGTGATTTGACGATTTGGTTGGGATGAGAAAACCGATAAGTTTCGATTGGAGGTTTGTATTTGGTGATTGACATGTGAAGACTGATTGTGGATGAAAACTTGTTATTATTGTCTTTGTTGCCTCTGTGTTGCTGGCCATCGAGCACCTCTTTGCCTGCTGTTCAGAAAACATTCCGATCAGCAGGTCGATCTTGTTTTCCATCAGATTTTGGTCTGTGTAAGAGGGCCCACTGTAGGTCTGTGTTCCCTGGTCTGTACACTTTTGGAAGAATTTTACAAAAGTTGTTGAAATACCTGGTTTCTTTGGTGGCGACCAGTCTGTTGGGGGGGTGTCCGTCGTTGTTGTTACGAACACAATATTTGGATTTTCAACACATTGATCAAGCATAGTATGCACGATAATGTTCGTCATCCGTTTAGTGTCCCGTGTCGTATTTCTAGGTTTTCTAGAGTCTGATAGGTTGATGGCAATGTCATGGGCCTCTTCGATTTCAGACGGTCTGTAGTATTTTCTGATTTGATCACTGAGGACAGACCTTGGCCACGGCCTTTTTGTTGCAATGAAGCACAGAATTGTGTTAAGCACTATTGTAACACTGCCGCACTGATACATTGATTTCCTGTTTTCTGTATGGTTGTTTGCACTGTTGTCATTGCTGGTGATGTTGCTGAAAAAATACCCCTCACCCTGGGCCTGGGGGCAGCCTTGACCCTGACTGCCATGGGGGTGCCCATTCTCGTGGGCGGGGGGGCAGCTCTGACCCACGCTGCCAGGGGGCCCATATCCTAGGGCTGAGGTCCCGGTACCCTGGGAGGGGGGCACATTACCCTGGGCCAGGGGTTCCCTTTCACCCTGTTCGTTGTTTCATGCGCGAGGGCACCCTTCATAGGATCGGTCATCATTGAGGAGTTTAGTTGCTGACCTTTCGTGCCCTTATACTGGTGATCATTGCCATTGTGCGCTGTGTCCCTGTGACCTATTACTGCTCTTTTAATAAGCAGCAGGAAATATGCATTAAATTTGTATTATATTTTCTGACTCCATGACATCTCGACTATTTTCTGGCCATGTGATATTAGTTTGACTCTTTTCTAGACCTTTTTTGTGTGACCGATATGTATATATGTATGAATACATGTTTATATATATATATATGTGTGTGTGTGTGTGTGAGAGTGTCTGTGAGTGTGCGTGTGCGTGAGTGTGTGTATGTGTGTGTGTATGCGTGTGCGTGAGTGTATGTGTGTGTGTGTGTGTTTGTGTGTGTGTTTGAATGTGTCTGTGTAGGGATACATGTATAAGATATGAAAATATATAAAAAATAAAGAAAAGGTAACATCCTTTGATGAACTACCATTGTGTATAAAATAAAAATACATTCCCTCCTTCTGCACCAGGATGCGTTCCTTTTTAAACAGTATTTATAACTTCGACAGCGACTCTACACAGGGAAGGTCAGAATCGGAGGAGGGTAGGGTAGGGAAAAAAAGAGATAAGGAGAGAGAGAGAGAGAGAGAGAGAGAGAGAGAGAGAGAGAGAGAGAGAGAGAGAGAGAGAGAATGAGAGAGAGAGAGAAAGAGAGAGACATAGAGAGTGAGAGAGAGAGAGAGAGACTTGTCGCTCGTCAAGGCGAGTTACGGTCCGCACTGAATTCACAGAACGGCGTAGCACTGCCAATCCATCTCCGTAATTTTCCTTCGTCAGTTTTATCGACATTTAGACCG
>BOPN01005245.1:12500-20000 GCA_017312705.2 Penaeus japonicus
GCCAAGGAAAGGTGGTGGTTCGTTCCTCTCAAAAGGGGGGTGAGGGAACCAGGCAGAAGGCTTAGAACTCCCACAAACTCACATGCAAAACTATCCCCGGAAGTGTAGGTCTACCAGGAGCGTGAATAGTATGGAGATGGCACAGAAATGTAAAAATAAATAAATAAAAAATCACCGAAGTAAAATTGAACTGAATAAACATAAAATGATTAAGAAAACGCCAGAAGGGCTGAAAAATCTACTTAATAAAGCAAACGCTAAAAGGGCCTGCAAAATTCAAATATATCGATCTAATATCTAGGCTAAAACACATAAGGATGAATTAATAAAAGTCGTAGGAGTAAAAGTAGAGGTTAAAGAAAGGGGGGTAAGAGACGAAGTAAAAGGGTAAAATTCAAAGTAAAAAAAATAAGAGATAAAAGGTAAAAGCGCCACAAAGGTTCAATATGAAATATAAACATCAGTATATAACACGTCCGGCATGAATGCACCAAGGCGAGTAAAAGGGGCAATGTAACTTAAATTCAGTATTTCCTGGTGTAAATTCAAAACGTAATCCATAAGGCAGCTAAAACACAGTCAGCTTATCCACTTCCTTTATTTTGGTAAAACATTGGGGTTGCATGAAGAATAATAAACTTTAAAATAAAATACAATTTTCATAAAATAGGGTGGCTATTGATACAACTAAAAAGACAAGTGCAGCCGTGTAAATAGAAAAAGTAAAAAGTGAAAAAGTAAAACCTTCATTTGATAGTAAAAACGAAATTAGGAAATAAAGATAAAAAGAAATCATTAGAAGAAAATATAATATAGAATGTAAAAGTAGATAACCAAAGATTTTTAATAGAACTTAATTTACACTAAATAGAAAGAGAGAAGATACGTAAAATACAAGAAAAATAAAGGCCAGCGTAATAAAATAAAATAAAAAATAGATAAATAAATTCATAAAAATAAGGAGGCTGGCGCGGGGAAGTGGACCACTGTGCACGACTCCCCTATGGATTACTGCGGGATGCTGGGCAGGATACGATTAGGATGGAGGCAGGATAGGATAGAAAGTAGGACTGAAGGAAGAAGGACGAAAAGGTGAGAAATTAGCGTAGAAATAGCCGGGAGTATAAGAGCGGAAGGACGAGGGAGAGAACGAATAAGAGGGGATGCGAGGGGAAGAGGAGGAGGAGGAGAAGGATGAAGGACAGGATGAGGGGGAGGGGGAGGTGAGGTGATGGGTCTGGTTTGGCGGAGGAGAGATTGAAATCCTCACAGCTTCTTCTCCGTCTACATCGCATATTGCATTGCAGAATGATCACAACAGCATTCAAAATAAAAGCAAAATTATATATTAATTAATACACACACACATACACATATATATGTATATATATTTATATATATAAATATACATACATATATATATATAGATAGATAGATAGAGAGAGAGAGAGAGAGTGAATATATATATATATATATATATATATATATATATATATATATACAAACATATATATATATATATATATATATATATATATATATATATATATATATATATATATAACAAATTATGTATATAAACCATATATATACATGTATATATATATATATATATATATATATATATATATATATATAATAAATTTATGTATACAAACATATATATACATGTATATATATATATATATATATATATATATATATATATATATATATATATGTATATATATATATGTATACATATGTGTGTATGTGTGTGTGTGTGCGCGCGTGCGTGTGTGTGTGTGTGTGTGTATGTATATGTATGTATATATATATATATATATATATATATATATATATATATATATATATATATATATATATATATATATATATATATATATATATATATATATATATATATATATATATATATATATATATATATATATATATATATATATATATATATATATATAAGTATGTATATATATATATATATATATATATATATATATATATATATATATATATATATATATATATATATACATATATATATATATATATATATATATATATATATATATAGAAAGAGAGAGAGAGAGAGAGAGCTGTTTCCATTCTTCCTAGGAATATACAACACAATAAACGTCTAGAGAGAGGGAACTGTAGTTGTTTTTATTCTTTCTAGAAATATATGACACTATAAACTTCTCTCTAGAAAGTAAAGTACTGACACTATAGGGGCTAAGACACAGACACTGCATTTTTGGCAAGCATATACCTACAATACACTAAGGTATACACGAAGGAGCTATGACATAAAGATGCAACATATGACCGTAATGTATCTTGCCTTAAATGTTCTGTCTTCACGTCACATTTTTTTTTTTTTTTTCATAAGTTTCATTTTTTTTCTTTTTTTTTCTTTTTCATGACTTGACTTTAACATTATTAACATGTTATCGTTTTGTTTTATTCATTCATCACGGCATCTCATATTTTATGAAAGATTCTATTCTATCGCTATTGTTAATACATCATTTTAAGACATGCATCGGTATAATCACGATATATTTATCTTAACCATTGTCATTTATATCAGTATCGTAATTTCCACTTTTATCATCATTATCATCAATATTGTAATTTCTATTATTGTCATAATTGTTATGATAATTGCTGTAGGATTGATCTTGTTCTTATTCTAAGTAGGAATAGAAGTGATAGTACAATAATCATTAATCGCTTTATAGGACTTCTAGAAAGCGTCAGGTACGCAGTGAATGGAATCGATAGATCGACCAGCTCTACGACTTCTTTAGTAACACACACACACACATACACACACACACACACACACCCATACCCATAAACACACACACACACACAAATGTCACGCGATAGCTGCGACTTACTCTCACCATATCCCAGAAAAAAAAAAAAAAAAAAAAAAATCCTCTGAAAAAATAGAACTTTGACTGGTTTCTTATTTAACGATACTGCAAACGCAAATCATAACTGTAAAAAAAAAATATATGCCATTCTCGTCTAGGTTTTTAACATACTTGTGAAATACTGACAGAGATACAAGGTAAGTCCATTTTGTATTTATTTCTGGCACTTAAAAATCATATCACTTCCTAATTTTCCATTACGTCATAGAATAAAAAAAAGTTTTAGCATTCATCAATATATCGATTCCAAATACAAACAAAGGCCACGTGGAAGACTAAAACTGCTATTCATGTACATTAACCTTCAGTATCTTCAACATCATCATTATAGTCGCTGTCATCATCATTAATAGTAATACTCATAACGAGGCATAAAACTGTAATAACATAAGCTTTATGGTTATTATGTAGAGTAATATTCGTAGCGGTGGTATTAACAGTTATCAGTATTGTTGTTACTTTGCACTGTAAAGAGATATCACTATCAGTACCATTACCATTGTTCAGTATTGGTGATATTGTTGTCATCATAGCTAGCATACATTTCATGATCAAGTGTGTTTGGTAATTGTTCTACTTCCTGTTAATTATTCAATTTTCGGGCGAATTTTTCGTCAGTATTATCGTCTTCATATTAATTATCATCTTCCTCTTATTCTTTTTCATTATCACTATCATCACCACCATCCACCTCTTTTTGTTGTTGTTGTTGTTCTCCTATACCTCTTCCTCTTCCTCCTTCTCCTTCTCCTCCTCCCTTCCTCCTCCTCCGCCTCCCCCTTCTCCTTCTCCTCTTCCTTCTTTTTTCTGCTTATTATTATTATCAATATTATTATTATTATCATTATTATTATTATCCTCTTCCACCTCTTCCTTCTCGTCGTCGTCGTCCCACACTCCTTCTTCTCCTCCTCCTCCTCCTCCTCTTTCTTCTTCTTCTTTTTCTTTGTTCTTCTGCCTCTTCTTTCCCCTCTTTATACTCCTCCTCTTCCTCATCCTCTCCTATTCTTCTTCTTTACATTTATATTCAAGAGTTTAATCAATCTATCATTCTTTTATTTCCCTCCCGTCTGTTTTATTGCCTTGTTTTGTTTGGCGCATATTTTATTCAGACGTACATATGTATGTTTACTTGCAAGCGTGATATATTGCATTGCCACATATCTGTTATGTGTAAATATTGTAAATTTGTGTGCCTGCGTGTGCATTTGAGTGTGCAAAAACTTGATTGCAAGTATATTTGTATTTTTGCCTATTTTTTGTGTGTACACGTGTCTATTTACACATGTATGTATTGCATGCGTTTCAGTAGATATACATATGTATATGTGTACGTACGTGTCTCTGTGTATTTATGTATGTATCCACGTACGCGTCTCTATGTATGTGTGCACTTATGCGTCTCTATGTATGTGTGCACGTACGCGTCTCTATGTATGTGTGCACGTACGCGTCTCCATGTATGTGTGCACGTACGCGTCTCTATGTATGTGTGCACGTACGCGCCTCTGTGTATGTGTGCACGTACGCGTCTCTATGTATGTGTGCACGTACGCGTCTCTATGTATGTGTGCACGTACGCGTCTCTATGTATGTGTGCACGTACGCGTCTCTATGTTTGTGTGCACGTACGCGTCTCTATGTATGTGTGCACGTACGCGTCTCTATGTATGTGTGCACGTACGCGTCTCTATGTATGTGTGCACGTACGCGTCTCTATGTATGTGTGCACTTACGCGTCTCTATGTATGTGTGCACGTACGCGTCTCTATGTATGTGTGCACGTACGCGTCTCTATGTATGTGTGCACGTACGCGTCTCTAGTATGTGTGCAAATATGTGTTCATGAGTGTGTCTGTGCATCATTGCATGAGAATCCTCACGTGACGCACATTCCACACTTGTGTTTCGTCGTTGTGGTGATTAATGCGAATCCGTATAATTTCCCGAAGGATTTCCACGAACTAATGATAAGCTTTTGTGGAATTAACATATCTCTCCCTGCATTTTTTTTTTCTTTCCTTTTCTTTTTTCTCCACAGATGCTTAATATTTTAAAATATTTGGTAATATATTATTATTTTTTTCTTTTTCTTTTTTTTTTCTTCACAGATGCTTAATATTTTTAAATGTTTGTTAATTTTTTTTTTTCTTTTTCTTTTTTTTTTCTTCACAGATGCTTAATATTTTAAGATATTTGTTGATATATTGTTTTCTTTTTCTTTTTCTTTTTCTTTTTTTTCTTCACGGATGCTTAATATTTGTCAGATAGTTAATCATAATGAGAATGCTTTTTGTTTCAATGGTTGGGTTTTATTTCAAGTTGTATTTTTGTTATAGATATGGTGCAGAATGGCCTGTGCGATATATATCTATATCTATATATCTATCTATCTATCTATCTATCTATATATATATATATATATATATATATATATATATATATATATATATATATATATATATATATATATATATATATATGTGTGTGTGTGTGTGTGTATGTATATATGTATATATATATATATATATATATATATATATATATATATATATATATATATATATATATATAAATAAATAAATATATATATATATATATATATATATATATATATATATATATATATGTGTGTGTGTGTGTGTGTGTGTGTGTGTGTGTGTGTGTGTGTGTGTGTGTGTATGTATATATATATATATATATATATATATATATATATATATATATATATATATATATATATGGGGCGTGGCAATAACCTGCCGAATCTGCACCGCTTTTTTTCCGGTGACATTTAGATTTTCTGGACTTGTTGATTGACTTTCTTTCTGGTTTTCGTTTATTTGCGAAATCTCAGAACAAGGAAAGAGGAATAATATATGTGTGTGTGAGTGTATGACTGTTTGTATATTTATATATATATATATATATATATTTATATATATATATATTGTTGCATTAATTGAATGCGATTGAATTGCAGTCTATTTCGCTTCAATTACAAGCATTCATATAGGGTAATGAAAAATACATATTGTCGAGTAGGTCTGGCATGAAGTGCAAATTTAATGATTACGATAACCAACAACAAAATTAGCGTGAATATGTTGCAGGACTGTTTCCAAGGTCTGAATTTTGGGATGAGGGTTACAAATGTTTATAAGGAATTATGTAATACAATCAACAAAGTTAAAGTTATACCGTTTACAATTTTCTATTTAACTTAATGACCACTTTTACCAAAAATGATTATGGGGATAAACATTCTGAAATATCTAATTTATGAATAATAACAATCTTTAGAAAGTTATCAGAGGAGGTGATGGTGTGGGGTGGGGGGTAGAGAAGGCGGGGGGGAAAGGACCATCCCCATTCCTGAAAAAAATATATATAAAAATAAATAAATAAATAAATATATATATATATATATATATATATATATATATATATATATATATATATATATATATATATATATATATATATATATATATATATATATATATATATGCCGTTCTCGTCTAGGTTTTTAACAACAACTAACACGTGAGTTGATACACCAGAATGTATCACAGAGGACAACACCAGCGGTATTTCGGCCTGAGAGGTTGTCAGGTCATAGTCCATATACCAAATAGCTATTTTACTGCTCAATAAACACAGGTTAACGAGCTGACCTGCTTAATGTATTTCGTCATTGGCTGGCCTCTGTGTTGTCATACTGTATTACGTTATGTGCAATACACGCATACACTGTATATAGTACACTATATTCCCACGAAGATGCCCAGCTTTTGCTATTTACTTATTTATACTCAGCGAGGTTGAGTTTCCCTCCCTCTTGCTGTTAATAATGATGATGGAATTAACATTACTAATAAAAATGGTATTTATTAAGAAAATGATAACAGTACCAATTGTGGTAATGATTGTTATATCGATGCATATGATCTTGATGATAATAATAATAATGATAATAATGATTATATTGATGATGATAAGAATGATAATGATAATGGTAATAATAATGATAATCACAATAATAATGATAATAACAAAGATATTGATAGAAATAGGGATGATGATAGCCATTATCATATAAGAGTGATGAAAACAATGATCATAATAATGATAATAATGATGATAATAATAAAAATGACAAACAGAATATAAACAGGAGAAGACCAATAACGAGAACAAAAATTAATAAGAAACAAAACAGTATGCAGATAAATGAATTAATTATAAAAAAAAAAAAGTTTCAAATAAGGTTAAAGCGAGGCCTGAGACCCCTCCCCCTCTCCTCTCCTCCCACCACCCCTCCCCACTCCACGGCAGCACACAGGACACAGTCGAATGAATGGCGGTATTTTCTTCACTTTGCACAATTTTTGAAGTTATACACTATTGTCGGCGAGAGAAGCGTTGTCGCCTGCACACAATGGCCAGCGGGGAATTGCCTCGGGTTATGGCCCGCCTCTCAAGCATAGTTCTTAAACTTGGCTCTCTAACCTTCCCAAAAAATGGCAAGACTGATCTTTCTTCTCTATTTTTGCGT
>BOPN01005245.1:62500-72500 GCA_017312705.2 Penaeus japonicus
GAAGGAATAACCTTGTGATGTTAATGCCCAGCGCATCAATCTGTTATTAGAATTGTTCATGGTATGCAAATAGCTCAAATGTTTTTGATCGCATTGGATCACAAACTCCTTACCATTCAAATACAGTTTGAACTTTTCAATTGCCCATACAATAGCTAGGCATTCTTTTTCTATCGTTGCATACTTGGTCTCGCGATCAAGCAGCTTTCTACTTGCATAAGATACAGGGATCTTGCAATTATTGATATCTTGCAGTAGTACTGCGCCTACCCCGACGTCACTGGCATCTGTTCTAAGATATAATGTTTTAGACATGTCAGGTAAACATAATATAGGATTAGAAATCAAGGCAGATTTTAGAGAATTAAAGCAACCAATTTGATTTTCATTCCAATTGAGTTTATTACTACTGTAATAAATAGATGGAAGGAGTACTACCAACAATTGATGAATGTAGAGAACCCAAGAGTAGAACTAGTGATTGAAGCTGCAGAAGAAGGAGAGATAGAGGAGGTTGGAGAAATGGAAGTGACAACAGCAATAAAAAGGATGAAGAATGGTAAAGCGGTGGGACCGGATGATATACCAGTCGAAGCATGGAAGGCTATGGGCAGAACAGCAGTGAGGTGGCTAACAGAGGTATTCAGAAACATCTTGGAGACGGAGCATATGCCAGATGAATGGAGAGATAGTACTCTCATACCCATTTTCAAGAACAAAGGGGACATACAGGATTGTGGAAACTACCGGGGCATCAAACTAACCTCACATACCCTAAAGATGTGGGAAAGGATCATAGACAAGAGATTGAGGAGTAGAGTGGAGGTGTCTGACCAACAGTTTGGGTTTATGCCAAATAGAAGCACAACTGACGCAATTTTTGCGCTCAGGCAGATAATGGAGAAGCACAGGGAGGGGCAAGAAGAACTACATTGTATCTTCATTGATCTAGAGAAAGCTTACGATCGGGTACCGAGACAAGAGGTATGGAATTGTTTGAGACTGAAGGGGGTGGAAGAGAAATACATCAGGTTGATACAAGATATGTATGAGAGCAGTAAGACTGTGGTGAGGTGCGCGGCGGGTGATACGGGGGAGTTTGAGGTAACGGTGGGGCTGCATCAAGGGTCAGCACTTAGCCCATTCTTGTTTGCAGTGATTATGGATTGCATGACGGAGGTAGTCCAGAGGGAAGCCCCGTGGGATATGCTGTTTGCGGACGATGTAGTGGTGTGCGGGAAGACGAAGGAGGAGGTAGAGCTGAGATTAGAGCTTTGGAGGAATGCAATGGAGACCAGAGGAATGAGAGTCAGTAGACAGAAGACCGAGTATTTGAAGATGAAGGTAGGAGAAGAGGACGTAGAGGATGATGATGAGGATGTAACACCGGTAAAGATACAGGGTGAGGACGTGAACCAGGTAAAAGAGTTTAAGTACCTTGGCTCCACAGTGCAGGAAGATGGAGGTTCGGACAGGGAAGTCACAAAACGCATACAAGCAGGTTGGGGTGCGTGGAAGAAAGTAACAGGGGTGATGTGCGATAGAAAAGTGTCAGATGTGGTGAAAGGAAAAATGTACAAGACCATAGTAAGACCAGCAATGATCTATGGCATGGAGGCGGTGGCTGTGACGAAAGCACAGGAGAAGAAAATACAGGTAGCCGAAATGAAGAAGCTGAGGTGGTCACTGGGGTTCATAAAGTTGGATAAAGTAAGAAATTAGAGAAAGATTGAAAGTTGCAGTAATATCGGAAAAGTTGAGAGAAAGCAGATTGAGGTGGCTGGGACACGTAGTGAGAAGAAATGGAGATTATGTAGGGAAGAGGGTTAGACGGATGACTGTTGGGAGGAGGAAGAGGGGAAGGCCCAAAAGAAGGTGGGAGGATTGCGTGAAAGAGGACAAGATAGCGAAAGGGGTGACAAAGAGCGATGCATTATGGAGGACGACATGGTGGAGGCGGATCCGTGCCGGTGACCCCGAGTAAATTGGGAAAAGCCAGTAGAAGAAGACTACTGTACTTCTGTAGATCGTTCAAGATAGCAGCAGTGCTAGCAAAATTAGATACAAATTTCCTATAATAACCAACAGTTCCGAGAAAAGATCTAAGTTGTTGTTTTTTTGTAGTATCTGTATTTCTTAACCCAAGTAAAACTCTACGCATTAACCTTATAAATGTTGCACAGGCAGTCTTTAAACCGAAAGGCATAACTTTCCACTGCATCAATCCTCTATGGGTTGCAAAAGCTGTATATATTTTACAATCATTAGACAGAGGAATTTGCCAATATCCTTTACACATATCCAATTCTGTGAAATAAGTATCATTAGCAAAATTAGTCAAAGCATCTTCTGTGGTAGGCATGGGCTCAACATCAAAATGTGATGTACTATTCAGGGAACGAAAGTCAAATAAACACGCCAACTACCATCAGACCTTTTAACCAGCACAACTGGCGAACAATAAGGGGATTCAGAAGGCTCAGTAACACCAAGCTCAATCATCTTGTCATAGGAACATGTCTTGTGAAATGCCTTTATTACACTTCACAATACATTTCTTTGGCCCTGACCTCGCTAATGACTGTGGCTGGCATCCATCTTTCTTACATATATTTATTTATCATGTACAATATATACATTAAATGGCTTCACCTAATCTACACTCTTACACAGTATCCTCGAAGTCTGTGGGCCGTTTTTTTAAACATCAGGTTTCGGGCGTTACCAACCCGAAAATAAATTGCGTGGGGCCGGCCCGAAAACTCAAATCGATTTTTTCAAACGTCAAGGCAGTGGGGTGAGCCGGCCCTAAAATGTTTTCGGGCGGTCCGAATATTTGCAACAGTTGGTAACCCTGCGTACGCAGAAAGCGCGCCAGATGATCGAACAACCATGGCGAGCGGGAAGGATAAAACTAGTTCGCTCACGGAAAATCAGAGAAAAATGTTGATTTCTCTAATCGCTGACCATAGTCATCGCATAGATTAAAAAATGTACGACCCTGGGATCATCAGTCGCAAGCAGCAAGCACGGAAGAGCATAACTGCCAGCTTTAATGCCACCTATACAGCAACTCAGCTAAATCGAGCTTGGGAATACATGCGCGAAACGTAAGTTATATTGAACGTTTTCTGCGTGTTTATTATATTAAACATACATATTGTGATAAAGGATAATTTATTTGAATTATATTAAGAGATTACTCATGAATAAACACGAGGCATTAGCAAACAATTCGTTTAGAAATCAACGATAAGCAGTTGCAATATTAGAATTATGTTTTCTCTTGTGTCAGCGTTTCATCTACATTCTTTGATATGATTCAGAATCCTTCGTAAATATGTGTATGTCTGTCACCCACCCACCCACACATGTAACTCTGTAGAAACAGATTTTAAAACGTTTAATCGCTATCATTTCTTCATTTATGTCGAATGGGTTGATGAAGGTCCTTCATTCAGACAGCAGGACTTTTCTATACCTCCTGCAATTCCAAGCCCTCTAGGACCTCCTTTACTTCCTAGAAAACCCTCTCTGAAAACAGCTCCACCACTGACCCCAGTTCCACCATCTGCCTGTGGTGAACCACCATCTCCTTCAACCATTTCATCACCTTCTTCAACAACTCATAGGAAGGGCAAAAAGAGGGACCAAATCTCAGAGAGGGAGTAATGCTACAAGGCTATTAGCCTGAACAACAAAAAGCTCCATGATGCCCAACTCTTACAGGCGAATGAAATTAGAAAGGAATTCTCCAAGTCTTGTGAAGCAGTTCGTGCATCTGCAGAAAGAGTTTCAAGTGACTTTAAAGGGTTGCAGATGAAATAATTTCATTTTTAGGTGATGCAAAGCAATATTTGCAACTTCACGGCACAAAATCTGGAAAAAACATAAATGCTGCAAAAGCATGAAATAAAACAACAAAATCTACATAGCTCTTTTATTTCATTCTTATGATAAAAGTAATAAAAAACATACATGCAAAGGCCTCTTTTTGCATATATAATTTAAATGTTTTTACTAGAAAATTCATATCCCACTAATAACTAATGCAACAGACTAAATAACATGACTTCACATCAAAAAGGAAAATGTAAAAATCTAGACATTTCCCAGTTAAGTAGATAACTAAATATAAGTAAATAGACAAGTCGTATTTCACACAAAAAAGAGAGAAAAAATCTGCACATAGTTATATATATATATATATATATATATATATATATATATATATATATATATATATATCTTGACATCTCCTATGGTTCCATTGATAAGGAAATATTTCAAAACAGAAAATATGTCTCATCTTACTAATAAAGAATCAGAAAAAAACACTGATTGACAAGGTTTCTGACAAGGTCTTCATAAACAATGATAAGGTAAATGTTTGATATGACAGTCCTGATACCAAAAATAATTACTGCAATTTACTATAAGCAATTCTTTTTAATATACAGGTAATATAAAGTAAGTAGAAATATGCTTAAAGTGGAAATTAATGATTCATCCAGAAATTCTCTGACTGCTAAATAAACCTAAAACCATTGTTCACAAACATTTTCTGACATCAAACCCTAAACGATTATCATTATTTTCGCAGTGTACTGCATCATGCTCTCAGTTCATATGTGTCTTCTTCTTTGGCAATATCAATATTCTCAGTTGTGGCTAGATTATGCAACATAACACAAGCTGCAACCTATTAAAAATAAAAGAAAATATGTATCAGCACCATAGTTTACCCATACATTAGTATATACATTTTATATCATATTTATACTAATAATATTTTGTATAACCAGCATTATTTTGAAAGAAGAATAATTACCTCTGCCATCTCTTGCTGTGGGTAATTTTCTGCTGATTTTCTGAAGCAGGTTTCTGGTGCACTGCTTTGGCAGTTGATAACGTTTCAAGAACTCCTCTGACTGCATGACAACTGGATATTATCTCTCACCACTAAACGTGGCAGACAGACCTCCTCCACTTCCTCAACTTGGTCCACATTACCATTGTACCTATAATAAAGAGGATTCACACAATAGTACACAATTCCCAAATATACATAAAGCATGGAGGCCACAAAATTGCTTCATAAGGTCATGCGAACAACTAATTGATAGCATTAACTTCAAATTATATAAATCATTGCACATAGGTTTCGGCCCCACGTCAAATAATAATTTAAAAAACTGACTCAAATCCTATATCAATTTATTACTTGGCAAAAATGTAAATTATGATTTTCTATTAAATGTGACATCAAGTATAGGAGTTTAATGATTCTGCACAAACTAAGTACATTAAAGGATGACAATACCATGATGAAATACAGTTTAATGACTGATTTCCGTTTTCAATAACTATTTTAAAAGTGGAGTGATAACAGCTGATGAAGCAAGAAAACCGCGATACTGGACACGGTACAGGCTGACAGTACCTTCACCTCACTGGCCTAAATATGTCTATTAATGCACGTCAACCACTTCTTATGTGCTTCTTACCTTCTTAAAAATGTTATTGGTGTCGTTTGTTCAGCATTGAAGTTGACTTTTGACGCACGAAGTCGTAGATAAGAGCTCAGGAGACAGGTTTCGTTTTTGATTATTCGTGGAACGCTGTTGATGTGTTCCAAAATTCAATGGTGTCAACAAAAGTCTCCGACAAAATATCTGATGATTAAGAGACACTTTGCAAAGCCTACTATGGTATGAATTAAAATACAGTCGGTTCATATAAATGTTTTAGTTTTATTAGAGAAGAAGCTTTTTGTTTTTTGTTGTAATAATTTCGATTCGGGACGGCTCTGGGGAGGGTTAGCCGATCGCATTTTTTTTCGTTAGGGTGGCTATAATATCTTCGGGCGAGCCCAAACAAATTCCGTTTAACTAATCCGATTTTTCATATTCGGGTTGGTAAGGTATTCGTTCGGGCCGGTACGAAGTTTAAAAAAACGGCCCTGTGTCCCAGATACTAGTGTAGGGTGGTGGTCAAGACCGCGTCCCTCGAAGACACAGGAGTGCTGATCTCAGGAGGGAGAATGACAGACGACATCTCATCCACGCGATGACATTGCTCTTCGGATGGTGTTTCTTATCGGCAAGCTGCTGTGCCAAGATTGCGTAGAAGGTTGTTGCCCTCGGCACCATTCCTCCTGAGGTTGTGAAGACAAGGGGAGTGAAGGATCCCTGGTCCACTTCCTGGATCCTCTCCCATACTCCCTTATTTTTTCATTTTCATGTTTGATGTGAACCGCTTTCAGCTGCTGGCCCCTATTGCTGAGGCCATGGGGTTGATACCCTGACGTCGAAAAAGGCCCTCTAATCTCTGGCCCAGAAGCCTCTAGCGCTGACGTCAAAGCAAGCATCGTCTATTGTGTTCGTCGATCTCAGGTTGAAATTTCTTCCTCCAGTGGGGAATAGCTCAGGCTCCACTCTAACGTCATGGCAGTCTTCTCTCAGCATCTGAGCAGTGAGGTCTCTCACTTCATCATGCTGTATGACCAAAAAAACACCTGTCTTGCAGATCATGGCATGGTTTGGGTCAAAAGGAGAGCCGCACGCACAGTGCTGAGGAAGAACATCCATGGGCCAGCCATACCTTAGAGCGAGGGTGTCAGTAAAATCTTGTTTATTTAGGCTGAACCCCTTTACTCGTATAGGTAAGGTAGTGAGCCAATCTGATGCTCCCACTTCCTGAGCCATCTGAAGTCTTCTCTTGGCATCATCTGGCAGTTGTTGTGTGAGGCTGTGTAGCTGTTCTTCTTGCCTTTGCTCCCTGTTTCTTGTTATGGTCTTTTCGAGGGTCTCGAGGAGATGCGCAATGCCTGGCACTATCCTCATGAAGAAGTTCCATCTATGCCTGATTCCAAATGTGAGGGCGGTGTAGGCTGCATGAGGTTCGATGGTAGCTATTTTTGCCAGCCTACGGATTTCAATAACCCACTTTTCTCTCTCATGTACTGGGACGAGTATTGCCCATAGGTGTTTCTCTCATCTGTTTTTATTTTTATCTTAGTGTCTTTAAACTTTTCTTTGGCAAGTTCGAGCTTTTCGGGCTTTACGACCAGCACATTTTTTGTGCATTAGGGTAATATCCCTGCATTGGCCCATAGAGTTCAACCTTCTGCAGATTCTATTATTTCGAGTCTTCTGGTCTCCCTGTCACTTACGAATTGTTTGGCGGGTTGTGCATAGAGGTTCTCTATGTACATGGCAAAGCTGGGGCATTTTATCTTGGTGTTATGAAGTGTTGCCTTTCTATTGATGTTATTAAATGCGTTTGTTGCATCTATCATCAGTACTGCATCTTCATCGCGTGTTTTGCTGCCGCACATCCCGCCTTTTGTCCCGCACACACCTGCAGGTTTCCCACTGCGTTTTGGATGTCATTGCTTCCATCACCGCCATGCCGGTGATCCTTCGTAGGACTTCGCCTATTCCAATTGGGCGGCAGCCTGGGATCTTATCTAGTACGGTAAGGCGGCAGGCAGTGAAGGCTGCAAGGTCTGGGCATTTCTCAGTCGCCATTTTTCTGGCGAGGGCCACTATGGCCACTTTTGCATTCATGCCTGATAGTCCGGCGGCGCCATGTGTGTGGAGGGCATGCTTCCAAATTCTCTCTCCTGTTATTCTGTCGAATATTACAGGTGGAGGTGGGTTGTACTCTCCCTGGTACATTGCCTCGGCGTCGGCATCTTTAGATGGTGGGTGCTTGTCCCACAGCGCCTGACACGTGGCCTCGTCCAGGGGGAGGGTCCCGTGTGACTCCTCCGACACAAGAGCGCGAGTTGCCTGCGATATTTTTCTCTGCTCAATCATGCTAGAGAATCTTCTAGCGATATCTTTCTGTGTTCGGTTGGCATCTATTTTCCTTGTTTTGTTTTGCAGAACCTGTGTCTCTCGCAATAGGTCTGCAATCTCTCCCTTTTCCACATTCCCATACTCCTCTCCATTGCCTTAACGTTCTCTGTTGTTTTGGATCTGCTGCTTGTGTCTCCGCTGCCATTTCCATTGCTTTCCGGGGTTTCTTCTCCATCTGCTTGAATCTGATTCTGACACATAGGACCTCTTCTGCAGTTTGTGCAAGGTCGATGGTTTATTGCACATGTGCATCATAGGCAGTTCCTTCTTGTACGTGTGTAGCAGTACATGATTTATAAAATGTATTTTTCCAATCGAACTCCTCTTGCTTTATTATAGATGTGTTTATGTCGCACTGCGTTTCTATGTATTGCACTATTTTAATAATATGAAAATCACTGTATTCCCGCTTCGCTGGCACGTCTTTTGATTTTTCTTTGATCACTAAGTGTACACTATAATACGTTCTTATCATACGTCTCGTTTGATGAGCTTTATATGTCAATTTGTAGGCTTTACTTTATACACTTCATTGCTTTTCACAGAGTATTAATGACGACGTGGCATCTCACGGTTGTCGCAGCGGGCATTGAAAGTTTGTCACGGGAAATCTCACTTGTTGAGTAATCATTTTTAAATATTTCCACTCGAATTTTCGCACTTGGTTTTTTCACTAGTTTCACTTTTAATTCACTTAACGGTCAATTGATGCGTGTTAATTCTTTCCAATTATGTTTTGGTAATATGCTGTGTCTTTATCGCGCGTTATTTGATCAAAATCGGCGGAGCGTCTCTCCACACGTCTGCACCCCTCGGTACTCTCTCTCTCAATCATCTTGTCCACTTGTGCTCTATCGTTGAAGTTAAAACAGGGTGATTACAAATTACATCAGGGAAACCATTTAGAACATTTAACAATTCTTTTGCTTGAGAAGTAGAGAAATTATTACCTATCTGAAAATCATTGTCATATTTCATTTCAAAGAAAATAAGCTCAGATGTTTCATTCGAAGATAGATCAACAATACTTAACTGAACATCTTTACCTTTCCGGCCACTAAGAGCATCATCGCGCCTATAATAGCACTTTAACATATTGATGTGGATTTTTTTTCCTTTCCACGAATCTTTACAATATAATCCACATCATTCTCATGACATTTAATTACTGGGTAAGGGCCAAGCCACTGCATTTCTAATTTATTTGACTTAGTAGGAAGTAAAACTAAGACTTCATTTCCAACATGAAGTTTGCGTGGTTTGTATTTCCTCGAGACGGGAATGGAGATCCAAAACATACTGATAAGTGCTTTTAACATCTTTATCAATTTTGTCATTAGTCCACAATCCATACAAGAGTTCAAAGGGGGAGAATTTCAAGCTATCATTAGGGATTTTCCGATACGCAAATAAAGCTGAGAGAATATATCGATCCCAATTTTTCGGATGATCAGAACATAGCTTTTTAATTATGGGCTTTAATACTCCATTTAACCTCTCAACTGCATCATTACAATTAGCATGATAGGGGGAAGTAAAGATCGCTTTGACAGACAGCAAACGATGGATTTCGCTCATAAGATCAGACTTGAATTGTGTTCCGCGATCACTTAATATCTCATTAGGAACGCCAACTCGAGAGAAAATTTCTACAAGACTTTCCGCAATGGTTAAGGTATCTATATTTTCAAGAGGAACAGCTTCAGGGTATCTCGTGGCGTAATCAATTAGAGTCAATATATATTTGTTAAGGCACTGTCACACTAGCACCTTTCCGTCAACTTTCTGAAAAATTGTCAATTTTTGAGCGAATTGTCGTTTTTCTAGTCAGACGATAATTCCGAGTTTCCGCGTGAAAATATTTCCGCCAAGCGGACTCAAATGAAGAACTATATTTTAAAATGTTTGTATTTGTTTAAAATCATTAATTATAATAATATTAAATGATTTTTTTTTCTTATCTATATCATGAAATTAACAAATATAAATATGCAAATCTAAATTTTATTTCTATAATTAAAGATTGTTTTAAGTGCTCGATTTGATTGTTTACATCCGTCAGCCGCAGAGCGCGCTATTTCCGTCGTCTTTTAAACCAAGCGTACTCAAATCAAGAACTATATTTTTTTAAAATT
>BOPN01005245.1:77500-80000 GCA_017312705.2 Penaeus japonicus
CTATGAACGGACCCAAATTCGTTTCTTTGGTTGCATTTTCCTATGCTCAGCAACTGCTAAAACAAAGTTTAGCATTGCTGTGCACTGTCGCTTGCTTGGAGCCATTGTTTACAACTTCGAGGCGGTTATCGCGTGACTGAGCCGATGGTTCCTGGTGCTTAAGCGCTAGTGTGACTGTGCGCCTCCAAAAATTGACGGAAAAAAACGACGGAAAAGTGCTAGTGTGACAGCGCCTTTACCCCTTTCAGAACATGGGGATATCGGACCAACTATGTCTATCGCCACACGTGAAAATGGTTTCGAGATGATAGGTATCTCTTAATCTCTTAATATCGGCTCCAGCGCCTGGCCAAAAGAACTTATCGAAAACTTTATTAGCAGTTTTACGATGTGAAAAGTGTCCAGCTGTGAGAGCGTCGTGAGCAAGGCACATAACATCATTACAGTACTTCTCTGGCACCACAAGCTGTTTGCTACCAACCTCATAGTCATTTAAACTAGTGACACACACGCGGTAAATCAAACTATCAATCATTTGTTACTTAGCAGTACGGCTTTTACTTTTAACCAAATCACTGTTAGCTAGTTTATCACGAATGTTTTTTTAAGGATGAACAAGACTGTTGTCCTTTCACAATTTCAGCCTTATCAACATTAGCGTTAATGAATGCTGGGCAAGAAACTGCTGAACTAGGAGAGACCATTAAATTAGTGGAACGAGTCTGAACAGCTAGAGCTAATTCGCTTTGGTTTTCTTTGCAGTTATTGTCCTTATAGACTTTGACAGGATCACATACCTTGTTTTCAGAACATGCATTCGATGAGTAAACAGGTGAAGGGTTACTAGGATTGTCATTACAATCATTTGGCATCTTGACACCAGGGATAACGCCTATCAAAACGTCTGCAAATTTAATTGGGGCTGCAATTGCATCAACCCATCCTGAAAAGAATTTGCTTTGAATTAGGCAGCGTACCTTAGGAAAGACATTAGGGACTCCTAGATAGTCGTATACTTTAACCATTTGACCAGTTTTAAATCTGGAATTGATCAATGTCTCTTTTACTACAACACTGGAACAACCCGTGTCTAGAACCACATGAGCGGGTTTCTCGCACAGTCGCCCGTCAGGATCAGAAAAACTATTTGTAGGCAACAGTTCCGACTGGAAAACAAAATTTACTTTGAATTTGTCTGGTCTTGAATATTTGAAATTTTTAGGATTATCAGGACATTGTGGCCGGATATGACCGTCTTTACCGCAGCCATGACACTTCACTTCGGTCACGCGAGAAGGAATAACTTTCGGCGTGCGAGGTTTACTTTCGCGATAATTGTGCGCACTGCGATACAGATCCGCTGCTTCGGCCATTTCTTGAGCTGTACTGAATTTACGTTCTTTCAAAAATATTCTGAGATCATGACCACAATTCATTAGTAGTTGATCCATAACAAGAAAATTGCACAAAGCGTCATAATCCTTATCGACTTTGCTCATGTTTAACCAACGACCCAAATTTTGTCCCATACGAACAATCAGTTGAACATAACTTTCTTTATCTTTAATTTTACTTTCCCTGAACTTCCGCCGGTACGAGTCTGCATCAACTGTGTAAGCTCTTAATAGGGCATCTTTCAGCTTACCATAGTCATTTACTGTCATCAGGCAATGAAGTATAAACTTGTAATGCTTTCCCAAATATATAGAATAATCCTCTGTCCTCCATTTATGCAGTTCAGGTAAACGCTCGTATCTCTTCAAGAAACTATCCAATTCATCCTCGTTATCAGAAAATGTAGGTAATTTAAATCCTTCAATAAATGAAGTATTAGAAGAGTTAGATTTCACATTTAAACGAGCAAGTTCAATTTCGTGAATGCGCCGTTTTTCGTCTTCTCCGCACTGCAATTCTAGTCTTTTAAGTTCACGTTCAGCAACTCTCTCCTCCCTCTCCGCTCTTTCGCGTATTAACTCACGTTCCTTTTCAATTAAACGCTCTACAGCATCCCCACTTAAACCAAGGGATTCAGCTCTATCCAAAATCTGAGTTAAATCACTCATTATGAAATAGATAAACACTAGAAAAATCTAGGAGAAATAGAAGCATTATAGTACTTCGCGGCTACCACGGTCTCAATCGTCAATAGTTACACGATGACTAACCGATCGCCAAAACGTTACGAGGGTTACAGAGTCCTCAAACAGTAACAATTATGAAGCAAGACACTTCAAAAAGTATATCAATATCACATTGAAATAACGGCTACCACGGTCTCAATCGTCAATAGTTACACGATGACAAACCGATCGCCAAAACGTTACGAGACACAAGATTCCCGAACAGTAACTAAATTATGAAGCGAGATACAGCTTCCAAAATATCTGTTTAGTGGTAAACAAAGTGAAATAACGGTCCGTTGATATTAACTCAAACAGATACAACTTTGCCAAAAAACAGAATATATAGAACCTCACCTTCTCTCGTTTTTCCGAATGCC